>JALIZH010007798.1:0-48802 GCA_030522465.1 Rhipicephalus appendiculatus
CAGTGGTCTCACACATGGGGCCAGCATTGAATGGCAGCACAGGCGTTTGATTGTTGCCTATTACCGTATTTACTCGAATCTAGGCCGCCCCCCGATTGCAGGCCGACCCCCGAAATTCGCAAGGCCAGGAAAAAAAAAAGTTTACCTCGAATGCAGGCCGAATGAAAGAAATGCCGTTTCATTGGCAGAAAACCCAGCATTTTTATTGCATAAGCGCGCACTCCGTAGCGCACATTCTTTTCGTGCACGCCGAACTCGTTCTGCGCTTGCAGGTTTGAAGTTTTCTCCGCGTGCAAAACGACGCTGCAGTGGCGCCACTTGATTGGTGCCATCGCTTCAAAAGCACATGTGGTGCAAGCGTTTCGCAAGCACGTGGTTAAGGCGCGACACTTCCAGAACTCTACCAATGCGACTGCACTAAACTTCAGAAAACGGCGAACTCTGCGCCCCGCGCCCGCGCAGGTCCGCGCCTGTCGCGCACGCGAGAAGCGGAGAGGAGGGGGGTGTCAAAGGGCACTGTTATCGCCGGCGCCGCTATGCCGCAATCACGTGACACGATCCACCTTTGCCGGCGTGAAATCAGTGAAATCTTGCCGGCTCGACAATACTCGCTGCATGAACGTATATGACTGCGAGATTTCGGAACAATGGACAGTATGAAGCAGACAACGCGGTTCGCCTGTGTAGTCTTGGGGCCCACCACTCCGCCGCTGAGCGACCGTCGCCGTGCATACGCTACCGCAGGATGTCGCGAAAATGCCTCGGACGCGCATGCAGAACCGCCTGCACTCGGCAGCCCGACATGGGCACATGGCGAGCCGTCATGCCGCTAGCGTGGCCGGGCCTTTACGTACTGTCGGCCGCAAAAGTTTGCGGGATCTGCGGCGCGTGGCGGAGCGACGAAAAACTGCATCGCTGCGTCACCTACCGTGACGCGGCGGGTGTTGAGGATATCGGCCGCGGCCTCTGCGATAAGATCCGGCAAAGGCGCGTTATCTAAACGCGCCGTCGCTAATCGCCGAGGCCGATAGCCCCGAAAACCGTCACGGTAGGTGACGCAGCGCTGCAGTTTTACGTCGCTCCGAAACGCGCTGCAGATACCGTAAATTTTTGCGGCCGACAGTATGTGGCGGCTGCGGTCAAACCATGGTACTCGAATCTAAGCCGACCCCCCCCACTTTCGCACATCCCTTTTTTGAAAAAAACATCGGCCTAGATTCGAGTAAATACGGTAAAAGCATGCAGTATGCACTAGGCCACATGCACAACAGGGCAGTTAGCTGAAGATGCTTATCATAACAGGGTTGTCCGTGATTAAATTACATTGGGGTGTTAGCCGCCGTCACACCTCTACAGTAAAATGCCGAGCAAGCGCCCCCCCCCTCCCCTGCGGCCACATTTTTTTTTTCAAGACGAGCATTGCTTGTGTAAAAAGAACCACAAGAATGGGTACACTGAATGCGTATCTATGTTGTTCATGAAATCCCGTTGTCATGTGGCCGGTCGTATATTGGTCAAATGTATTTTAGTGGCTCTCCCGCCGCCATGTTGAATTTTGGTCCGGGACCAAGCAAGCGCCCTCCCGCCAAATATGGTTGGATTATCCTTCAACGTAGGGGGGGCGCTTGCTTGGTATTTTACGGTATGCATTTCCAGTGCTGATGCATAAAGCATTGCTGCACTCATACCGTGATAATAGACCCTTCAAGGTCTCTGTATGCTTCACCTCATAACATCTTTGCATTGAGGTATAGCCGACGTTTGGAACCCGCCACGACTGCAAAAGATTGATTCTCAAAAGCGCTGGTTTGTGCGTGCAAGATGATCAACGCGGCAGCGGCGGTGGCTTCAGTTGATACTGTTTCGGACCTGCAACTTGAGCAGATGGATGGATGGGTGGAATATGCTATATTAATGTCCTGAAAAATGCGCACGAACGAGTTTGAATCTCCCACGTTGGGGCTGAAAGGTCTAGCCTGACAGCGGGATTGTGGGCTTGATGGACGGCCCATTTCTGATCTGCTAAGCTTGAGGCACGCAGGGCAGTTTCCCACCTTGCTGAGATAGCATCAAGGTCAGCATCATTATATACACACTGGTGCACTCCCAGAGCATATGTCGACGCGTAGCTGTGGCGAGTTTGCAGTTGTTGCATACATCATCAGGGTAGATTTCTGGGTACATGACGAGTAATAAGTGTGGATTTGGGCAAGTCGCCATTTGGAATAGCCTTTAGTAGGTGCTTCAGGCCTGCTTAGCTCAGTGCTAGGCGGCGGAAAGAGTCGATGCAATAGGTAGAAGTGCCTGGTGATTTTGTCATATGTGAATGGGATGTCCCTGTTTTCCATAGTCTTAAATTGGCCAGTATCTGTGTGGTCAGTCCATGTGCGCGCAGAACCGTTGTCACCATCAGTTCTTGAGGTTCATGGGGCAGCCAGGGATAAAAAAAAAGCCTGATATGAGAAGGGAACCAAACGAGCGTGTGATGACTAAGTTTCTCATGACCGTTTCGGAGAATGCGTACGGCCTGTTGGGCAATAACGTAAAAAAAAATCTATCACCAGAGTGTTTCAGCGTCCGTAATTTCAGGCGTTCTTGACATTGACATTATGGGGCTTGTGGCTGTGAAACTGTCCAAATTTTCAAGCAGGTCTCAAAAATCATAGGTTGGCATATATGAAATTAATGTGTGTGGAGGTACTGACTGACCTCTTTGAGGAACTCGGTGACATCCGAATCGTCATCAACACCGGGAGGACGGTCGGGACCTTCATCAGCGAAACGAATCTTGCGTGGCTTCGGGAACTGCAAGGAGTGCGAGAAGAACATCACGTGGTAAACGACAGACAAAAGATTACAAATGAGGACGCATATCATTAGTGTTTGCTAATTTAACGCTGTTTGTTGCAGAAGCAAGCTGGCAGACTTTACCGATTCACCCAATGTCAGACTCAGTCACTACCGCAGCAATAAGTCCTCTGTGTGAACACTGTAACCTATTCAAAAACAATACAATTTGTCTTTTCCAATGCACATAGCATTCTTCTCATCCACTACAGTATCACCTGTCTTGGCCAGCCAAATAGAATATAGACTTATGTAAGCTTGAACCAAATTTTTTTTGTTTTGAAATTTGCACAAGCCATAGCCCTTACATGGCGATGGAAGTCCCTGTTAGTGCAAGGCCTTTCGCAATTAGTACACATAAAAATTGCCAGTTGGAATATGTCACTACTGTAGTAGGAATGTACGTCGTTATACATTGATTGGAATTTCCGTTTCTCAATCTGATATTGTTTCCCATTTATGGGCTGTTAAGTTGGGGGGTGCGGCCCTTTGCAATTAGACCCAGTGCATTCTGCCAGCCATTTTTGATCTCACACTGCTGTAGTAGTCTCCGAACACTCTAGATAAAGGAAACAACTGATAATAAAGATATGTCTGTAACAATGGCACTTATCTCTGCTGTATTGGTGAAAACAAGTGCCTGTTGCGTGCTATGAGCTGTTTCTAAGCCAGCGCCAGTGCGGCCTCAAGTTGAAGTTGAAATAAAGCAGACTACAAATAGGTCGTCAATGTTGGTCACATAGAGAAGAAAACCCACAGCGACATTAGCTACTCGAGACAAGGGGAGTCACTGCATTAGACAAGATTAGAGAGCCAGTGAAAAAAACAATATACACCACCTGTACTCTGCCACGGAAGGCTATTCTATGAAATCCAGTGACTCTCAGTCAATACAAATCTCTTAAACGGAATTGCTGCTTAAATAGAACAGCTGCCTCCAATATGATTAATTTCATACTTGAATTCTGTTCCCCTGTTCATCCTTCTGTTACATGGAAATTCTGTTAAATGGAACATTTTTTCCTGGTCCCTTCATGTTTCAAGAGTTTCAAAAGAATACATGGAATATTTTTCTTGAGCCAATATCTCTCCATTTTTTTCGTTTCATGCTTTACTACAGCGGTGTGCTCGCTATCGCTTATGCATCTGGTTGTGCATGTGGTAGCTAGGTCGGTTTCGTCTTTCAGGCAATGTCTACTTTTTGCGCCCTCAAAAGTGATAATTGTCTGGTTTAGATTCTCTCAGAGGGCGACTGCTTTGTTACTCTCATTTATTGCGCCCTGGGGCACGATTATGCCTGTTTACGTGCAGGTGCTGACTGACACAAACTATGCCGTTGCACTTGCGGTTCCTGTTTTGGCAACTCACAGAAACCACTTCCGTCTCTCTGGCCATAAGACAAAAGATTATTATACCTTCCTCACTTGTTCTTGCTTTCTGGGCATACGCACTCATGCTCAAATTTGTGGGTCCAGATCGAAGGTTGTGGGTTCGGATGCCACCGACAGAAAGGATGATTATTCATTGATTTTAATTCCTTTCAATTGATGTAATAGTTACTACATTACAGTTAAAAGACAACAGCGAATGTACCCTATGCTTTCCATGCCCTAATTGCCCATTAGATTCATATGGTTGTTTAACTAGTACAATGAACTTGAAATATTTTTGCGTTGTGGGAGTGTTCTTGTTCAAAGAAAAGCTTCCCGGTTAAGCTCTGTCACAGAATGGTGCTACCAATACTGCTGCTGCTGTCCACTTTTTAGCAACCCAGTATTGTGCAAATGGTAAGAAGACTGAAGATAAGCTAAATTTCTCTATTAAAATAAATATGAAGAAACTGTAGTAGAAAATAAGCAGTACTTACCCGACATATCCTTTTCTTCAGGCACATTCTCCACGTTAGTAACCGGGGGGCTCTGAAAAATGAAATGAGAACAGTAGAACAGAGTTGTACAATATGTACACATTACTGGAATGACTGAAGTGTCTGAAAAACACGTCACTCTTTCCACAAACAACTTCACTTAACTTCCAGTGACACGTACTCTCTGTACTTGCTAACATGAAATATTTCGAAGCATGCTGACAAATATGTGGTGACTTCCTTAAGATACAAAAATAAAAAATCTGAAGACCTCGGCATAAGCAGCTTCCCGTTGTGAAATGCCCTAGTTGTTGCTGCTGCTGTTTCAGCACTGCATACTCTGTCGTCAGCATCAGGTGCATCCTAAACTGAAATCCCACGGCTTTGGATCCTTCAACCGACACTGACGGGGATGAAACTGAGGAAGCACCAAATCTTCCCTATTGTTGTTGGCGGGGTTTTATGCACCAAAACCGCAATATGATAGCAAGGCATGCTGTAGTGGAGGGCTCTGGAAGTTTCAACCACATGGGACTCTTTGACGTGCACTTAAATCTTAGTACACGGGCTTCTAGCATTTTGCCTCCATTGAAATGCAACCACTGCAGCCGGGACTGAACCAACAAATTTCGGCTCGTTAGCCGAGCAACATAACCACTGTGTACCACTGCAGAGGCTCAAATTCTTCCTACACCTTTCAGGTAACTACAGCAGACATCTCAGCAAGACTTCAAAGTAACTGCGCGACGAAAACACGGACAAAAGAAGACAAGTACAACACAGCGCAAAGACACTGTGCTGTGTTTGTACTTGTCTTCTTTTGCCCGTATTTTCGTCGCAGCAATTACTCTGAAGTCATGGATCACCAACTAGCCCTAAATGCTGCTCTCATTAACCTCAGCAAGATTGCTGCAGAGGAGACAGTGGGATGAGAGCTGCTACAGAAAAAAAAGAAGAAAATAATTGTAGCTGAAACTATTTCATAGCCTTTAGGTATAGTTGTAGAACTAGAACAAATTACTGTAGTTACTAAAAGTACGGATTTTTGGGCTAGTTGTTTGGATGCATGCACTTGAAGGGATTATAGTGCTAGACAACGAAGACAAAGAAGACAAACGATATGAGCGCTCATGTTGTTTGTCTTCCTTGTCCATGCCGCGATTCCAGAAGCCTCCGTTTTCTGCAATCCCAACCACTTGAAATGTCATTTAGTTAACTCCTCTTGAAGCTTACGAAACCACGGCACCCTGAAGTCGTAAAAGTATCGCTGATAATGCGGCAGACTACTGCTTGCCTTGGGCAGGAGCATTGCTAGAGCTTTACGTTCTGCAAAAAAAGAAAATGAACACAGTGAACGAGTAGACCAGTAAAGAGATGACCCCAGGGACTCGCTCACACTACGTCCTTGTGTTTTAAGTTAGGTCCATCCAGGTTGCACGTTGTAACACTTGTACTTTGACGCAACCTTCATTTAGACAGAGCCCCTGACCTGTTTCCCAATGAAAGACAGCTATGCCATAGCTATCTGAAGATTTATTGGGTTATAACTTCTTAACAATAAAAAGCCCAATTAAAGGTGTTCTGTGACGTGTTTTGCAATTCTGTTACATCACAGTATACACACAGACACCACATTCAAGGCAAACTGTAGCAGCCTGTTAGCAGATAAATGATGTTTCACTGACTGACTTATGCCTAATTGCTTTAGAGTGTATGTCCCAGGTTTTGAATTCAAGCCAACACAATTCATACAGCTCAGCATTCCAGTTAGAGGTCTTTTATAGGCAAGTTCAAAATGCACTGATGGCCCTGTTAAAAAATTGAAGGACACTTTGTACATTCCAAAGTGTGTTCGGCGAAAGCGTGTGGCCATTCCACTGACGGAAAGACGGACGGAAAAACCGACGGACGGACAGACGGACGGACGGACATCCGGACGAACGGACGGACATCGGACGGACGGACGGACATCCGGACGGACGGACGGACAGACGGACATCCGGACGGACGGACGGACATCCGGACGGACATCCAAACGGACGGACGGACAGACGGACATCCGGACGGACATCCAAACGGACGGACATCCGGACGGACGGACGGACGGACAGACGGACATCTGGACGGACATCCGGACGGACGCACGGACATCCGGACGGACGGACAGACGGACATCCGGACGGACGGACATCCAAACGGACGGACGGACAGACGGACATCCGGACGGACAGACGGACATCTGGACGGACATCCAAACGGACGACGGACATCCGGACGGACGAATATCCAAACGGACGGACGGACGGACGGACATCCAAACGGACGGACATCCGGACGGACGGACGGACATCCGGACGGACGGACACCGGACGGACGGACACCGGACGGACGTGAGCATGAGACATAAAAGGCTTTCGCCTTAATAGCACCACGACAAATGATTTGCTGGGACATGGAACTGTCAGCAGCTACTGAAGATAGCTAGCTGATATTTTGTTACTTCAGGTTTAAAATTGAAGTTTTGACCCAAGTACTTCAATAGATTGTGGAATTTGGATGCTAGACCATCCTAATGAGATGTTCATCTCTTTAGGACAGAAGAAATAAAACATTGTTAAAGTAAAAAACTCACTGAAATGATTGACTTCATCACTATGTTACCATCACTGCTTAATAGTTCAGCTCGTATAAAGAAAGGGTTAGAAGTAGATTACTGCACATATTAACACATGCCTTATTTACAATTCTAGCCATGAATGTATGATATGTGTTGTCTTTGAGTGTACTGAATGTATATAAAATATCTCACTCAAGCATCTGTTTATGATCTCCTGATTAAAAAGGTCCCCAAGCTCTTTATGATCACTTGCCTTGAGTGCCTACCTTTATTTTAACACTACATACCCACCAATTCCCGGTCACGAATGGCAATAGAATTACCAGCACAACACAAAATTCTTGGCAAGAAAGTAGTGACAGCAGAGTTTCCAAGAAAGGAAGCGCAAGCAGGATGAAATGAGCTTATCTGGCAACAGATACACAAGACAAGGCACTAACCTTTTTCAGGATGCATATTTGGGTCTGCACCGACGTAGGGAGGTTTTTCAAAAATCCCAACGACTTTGCTAGCAATACGGCATGTACTACTTTACACAACTTTGAGGCTGTACTTAAAGACGTGACATAAATCAACAGATGCAGCAAGTGCAAGTGGAATGACTGACCGTTCTCCTCCTCTTCGTCGTCGTCTGATAGCTCCGGAGGTGGTCCGGGTGGCACACCGGGTGCCTTGGCCGAGGGGTCACTGCATGTTGAGAGTGACCCTTAGCGGTGTCTGCCATAGGGCTAGTTCAAATTCAAATTCAACTTTATTCGACATTTTCTTTACAAAACATGCAGGAAGAAAATGCAAGGATCAGAGCAAAAAGCTGCTATGGCTAGCAGCTTGACGAGGCTCCTACGCTTTTTTCCTTGGTACATAGCTGAGGTTGAATGGATTGGCACAAATACTAAGACAAGGACAAGTAAATGATAACGCAGACAAACGCATTGAGTGCGCTTGTCCACGTCTTCATTTCCTCATCTTTCTCTTAGTATTTCGACCAATCAATTCAACCTCAGGAATGACAGTGACCCAGTGAATGTTGTGTGCACGCCGAGACAGCATAGAAGAGCAAAGGGCATCTCTAAAGGTTACTCGCGTTTTGCAATTAAAGAAAGCCAAATGAAGAAGACAAAAGGTACTCACAGGGGAGGCCTCTTCAGTATAGATGACGGCACATCGAGAGGAAGTGGGATTAGTGAAGGGGCTGCGAGGGAAAGACGCAAACAAGAAAGTGCTTCAGCACAAATCCTGTCTATTCTGCTCTCTTTTTGCCACAGCTGTGGCTCTTCACAAGATCTTTCATGATGCGTGGTTTCAATATAATAATTGTTGGGGTTTTATGTCCCAAAACCACAATCTTATTATGAGGGACATCGTAGCTGAGGGCTTAGAAAATTTCAACCACCTGGGGTTCTTTAATGTGCACCTAAATTTCGATGTGCACCTAATGTGCACCATCGAAATGTGGTTGCTATGGCCTGGATTCGATAACGCTACATTTGGGTCAGCAGCCAAGGGCCATAACCACAAGACCAATGTGAAGGGTTTTCTCTAAAGCAGAACTCAAAGTGTGCCACACACCATGGTATGGCATAACGAAGGCTCTTGGGAAAAAATTTAGAGCTCGTCTACTACACTGTGAATATGGAAGCCAGCGAAGCTGTGACTATGGTGGGTCTGGTAGAGTGAATATTGCTATAGTGAATTTATACATTATGAATATTGACTACAGTTGAGTCTTTTTATAAGAGACATGCCCTGGCGAGCAATTCTTGTCTTTTATACGAGGTGACTCTTATGAGCAGGGTACCATGTACGCATTTTCTCATCAACACCTATTTTGATTTAGGCACACTGGTCTCTCTTATACCCATCTGTCTCTTACATCAGTGTCTGTTATAAAGGAGTTCGACTGTATATGGAGCGCATAAAGAGAAATCTCTGGGTTTCTCTTGCATGTGACGCATATTATCTCATCGACAGCAGTCTCAAAATGAAATCATGTAGAACATGAGAAACGCTCCCGTTTTGAAAGTATACAGAAATGGCATGATGTTTTTTAGCTGCGGAAGTGGTCTTGTTTTTGAGGCGAAATTGTTCATGCTATCCTGCCATGTCTGTGGAATCATACATCTTTATGTTTACTTTTACACCATGTACAGTACTCACGGATTGAAACGGGACAATTTAGGGCTAAGTAACACACGTGGTGTTGTTTGCACCGTCTTCAGTTCCGGCCATATTGGCGTAATTTCGACCCGAACGCGTAGATCAGAGCCAACATTATCTCTTGAGACCACATTCGTCGCGACATGACGTGCTCATCTGGAGCAATTCCGCACACAAGTCGTTATACTAAAAAATTTGATGTCGCGTTTGAATCCGCAAGTACAGTGCATTGTCTTGATGTGAAAACACTAGATTATTTGAGTTAATTGGTTCACCAGAAATTGTTTTTCTATGCATCTCTTGTCTGTGCACATGGCCCGCCAGAACGCAGCCACATAGAGCTTCGCTTTAATAAACGTTGGCTTGGGGGGGCGAGAAATCGCTGCTCGCGTATCACATACCGAGGGCATATTTCGAACAAGCTCTTCCTTAACATATAATTTTTTTATGAATAGGCTTTAAAATTTTCGCACGACACGGTTCCTCCATACATGTGAGTAACGGTGCTCAGCAGTACAACTGGCTAACTTTGTCGAAGGCAACAATGGTGGAAGAACGGTAGGACAGAATTTGGCATTCTTCGACGTACCAACTTGCGGAGTACTGGGTGCGCTTGGAAGGGGAATCTGGTCAATCTCCACTTGCTGGGCAAACTTGACCGACTCTGAAAAATCAGGAATGGGGGTAGGCAGGCTGTCACTCAGAAGGCGAAATATTTCTTACTTGCGAGGTAAAAAAAAGTAGCATCAGCTTCACACACTTCATTTTGCTTTATTTGTCTCGAACGTACACTCAAACCTTGATATAACGAACCCAGATATAACGAAATATCGGTTATAACGAAGTAAATGAAGAGTAGTCTTCCAATAGCTTTAGTGTTGGAAATAAACCTTTATAACGAATTTTCGGATATAACGAACTTATTTTCGTGTAACATGCAACTTTGTTATAATGAGGTTTGAGTGTACATCAAAAAGTGTATAAAAACATCTCAAATCAAAGTAAAGGAAAATGACCATGAACCCACAGCAAGCTCACTGATGTGACCTCTTCAAACACTTTTAAAATAGGTATAATCGTACAATGAGAACAACTGAAGGATATATGTATCCTAAGAACACCCCTGTGCAAATGATTCAAATGACCTTCCAATGCAACCTACGTGTTAAATTTGCATAAAAGGCATAGTTTGTTAAAAGTATCACATAAGCGACAGTAGGTGTGCATCATAGTATACGCACCTGCCTCCTATTCAAAAACATTTACCGCAAGGAAGCAAGCACGCAACTAGTTTTCATTCAGAAATACAAGGCTCTCATGATAAAGCAGTATTTTCACAGCTACTCGGCTTTTAAAATTAATTTTCTTGCACGAGTCTGACAGAGAAAGCTCACATTTTGCAAGACACAAAACCTGACATTGGTAAAAATTTTGTGGCACACAATGGGTGATGACGCGCATTATTCTCTGGAGTAACAACGTTCATCAGGACTAAAGAACAAATTGCCTTCTTTATGTCACTAAAGTAGTGCAGACACACGTAACCAGTGAACATGAAGATGGCACAAACGAAAAAAATAGGATACATTAATGCGTTTGTACAGCGGTATTCTCTGTGTGGAGTTTGCCGCTCAGCCTTGTTTGTGGGTTCATTATAAAAAACTGAACAAACGCTATTTTGTGAGTGTCCAACTGTACTGCCTCTGCAGCCTCAATCAGTTGACTTGCACAACACCACCGCACTCTCGTATAAACAGGAGGACCCTGACACATCTCCAAACTTTTATAACTGTTGCAAGATTGCAGGAAAGAAATATAGTTTCTTTAAATATGTATGTTAGCCATAATTTGTTAACATTTGAATAGCGAGCGATGTGCATATTTCTACATAAACTACTCTTACCTAGGTTGTAATTTGCACTCATCGTGGCAATCCAAAAATAAATAAATGAAAATGACACAGTGTGAATGGATGCCACTGAACACATCTGCTTTTGCGACAGCAATATATTAGCATGTAATTTTCGCATACGTTTCAATCAAAGTAACATACACATTTTAAACAAAACAGAATTGCTGTTGATCCGCTACCCATATCATTCAGTACTGACAAGTGGCAATACATTATAGCCCACTTTATGCTTTCTGCTTCATCAGAAATCTAAACCATGCTTCCAAAATCAGTTTTGGTTTATGTATTATTCTTTAAAGAAACATTCAGTATTCTCAGCAGGAGTAACTAGGAATATACAGACGAGGGTTCTGATGTACTGGAGTGCGACGAGACCCTTGAGTCTAGGATGCAAGTTGGACCTCGCGAACTCACCGTAGTACTTGATGAGTGTGTTGCGCTTGTCCTCATACTCCAGCTCCATCTTCTTCAGGTCCGAGAAGTGCTCCGGGTCTTCCTTTTGCTGTTAAGGAAAGCCATTTATGCAAATGAAATGAAGTAAGAAATGTCCACGTGGTCACGTGGCTGTCCGATCGCAAAGCGGGAGTCTCGTGCATCTGTATGCTACAGACATGCACAGTCGTCAGCAAGTTTAACACGAACGCTCCGACGCGTAACATGGACTGCTTTGACTGATGCCAGCCGCGAAGCGCTGGGCTCTGTTGCTGAGATAATACCTCGGTATTCTTGGATAGTATGTTGGCATGCATGGGTAACATCTCGGCAACAGAACCCAAAGCTACGCAGCGCTAGTGTCAATTAAACTGCATCAGGACACTCCGAAAAGTGTTCGTGTTAAGCTTGCTGACGACTGTACTATTAGTGTGCCTGTTACACATAGGTGCATGGAAGCACTACATGTAACGGCTCAGTAACTGGTTTCTAAACAAAAGGTAGCCTCAAGAAGACATGGCAGTAAAGAAATTACAGTAATTAAGTTGCATTTTTGTGTAATGAGTAATGTAAGTGAATAATTTCAAGAAAGTTATTAATTTACTAATTACATTTCACTAAGCTATAGCATGTCCACTTCCTTTATGGCATAAAAAATTGACAGTTGGAAAAAAAGAAAAATAAAAATGAAAAGTGAACTTGGGAGCCGAACCTGAAGCGTGGTAATGAGGCAGGCCCACAGAAAAGCTACGCAGCTTCCAAAATCAAAGCCTTGAATAACGTTGCTTGAATAACTTATGTTAAAGTAATTTAAGAGTTTCAAAAGTAATAGTAATGCAATGTCATTACTCTCGGCCAGATGCGATTTGTAATGTAATTACATATTTTGAGTAATTTTGTCATCGCTGGTCTCAAGTACATTCGACTACGAATGAAGCCGCCGTTATAAATGCAGGTGAATTTGAATACGGAATACTAAGGCACTGTGGTAGTTGTGAAATTGTGTGCATTTGAATTTATGCTGACAGTAGTTTAGGTGTCTGTAAGGTAAAGGAAATAAATGAAAGAAATGACAAATGGCAATGACATCGCAGATTGATGTGCGATACGTGTGAGTCGCATGGGCATTTCAACTGTTCGTTGACTCGCGTAGACTTCGTCTGCTGAGAGATGGCAATAACACAAGCAACACCATTTTCACCGAACAGTTACTTTTCAGACACTTAGTATGCAAAAGCGTGTACTAATAATTAATAATTGCTAGCATTTTTAATAGCCAAAACCACGATACAATTATGAGCCATGCTATAGTGGGGGGACTATGGATTCATTTCGGATACAGGGGTTCTTTTTGCATTTCGTCTCCATCAAGAAGCGGCTGCCGTGGCTGGGAGTCCAACCTGCACCCCAATGGCGTGTAATGGGGCCGGAGTTGTAGAATAAGTCCATTTGGAGATATCAATTCCCACTTCATCTAACTGGCTCCAGCAGCCGAATATTGCGACAAAACTGTCGAAAGTTCGAGGGAAATGCTTCCGAAGAGCTGAGATCCCACTTACGTAGAGCCGAAGCACACGGTCCCACGTCTCTCTGAGTTTCTTCCGTTTGTCCCGAAGAACTTTCTCGCTCAGCACCGGTGGGTTGGATACGTTGTATTCTGAAAAGATGAGAATGGTGCACTGTTACATTATGGACTTGCTCAAGGTCATTCTCTGAGGAAAGGAGGTTCAGAGTTCAGTGAGTCCACCGACCTCTGTGTTCTGTGTACACTTGCTACAGAAGTGAACCACCTACAGTGCACTTGACTCAAACAATAAAAAAAATTTAGAAAATGAGATTGTTAGCAACGTATGTCATTGTATTCAGCGTTATCTTGTTCGCATTCAGTATTTAACAGTTGCAGCAGTGCATTTCCTGCTCCCCTATCTGCTTGCTGATACCAACTGTGCCCTAAGCGCTTGACTAGAAAATGAATAGGAGTCAGCCCAGTGATAGACACATGCAACAGTCTCAGTGGTGTAGCCAGGGGGTGGCACACCGGGCACATGTCCCCCCCCCGAAATTTTTTTTCGCCATCGCATGCAGAGTGAAAAATTGACATTTCAGGGTGGTGCACCCCCGAAATCAAGGAGGTGCCCCCCCCCCCCCCTAAAAAAATTTCTGGCTACGCCCCTGAACAGTCTCACTGAGCCACCTGGTGGTAGAAGATGAGACCAGATGAAAGATCAGCTAGAATATTCGAGTGTATCTCTTTGCGACACAGCGTCCTCATTTCGAGACGTGACTTGCTTTTGCCATTTCTGTACACTATCCTCCTCAGTAACAAGAATGCAGTAACGAAAAAATCTTTTGCGAAACTATCTCAATTGGCTCCTTTCCCATAAAAACGAATTCAAAAAAATTACGAAGCGTCAACATGGGTGCATCCACGTTAAACGGTGCTATAGCTGCCGAACACCAATAGAGATTGTGCAAGCTCTCTTATGTCAATGTACAGTAAACATTCAACTGCTTCTGTAAGGACACGTTTCACTTTCGTGTCATGCCGATTCCTATGACGGAGGGATCAACCATGTTTTTTTTTTCTTCCATATTGTTCACCATGCTTGTGCCCTCTGCTCAGCCAGCGTTCTAGTGAAAGCAGAGGTGATGGTGATGGAAAGCAGTGAGGTGTACCCACACCAGAGCATCTGACACACGTGCAGTAGGCCCCCGCTCACTGGTTGAGCAGAAAGAGGCGCAAAAAAATGATTCAGTAGCAATAATGGATGTTGTAAGATGAAAAGGGATGTGCATTCCCACAGTTATGTCAATCCAGAAGATGTTATTGCAGTATCGTTCTTGTGTCCAAAGCGGTATGGGTGCTTCACCAAAAGTAATAAGCAAAGACTGCTGCACAACATTCTCAGACTTTAGCATATACGTGAACGTAATCTAGATTGTCCGAGGGGGCTCACGCAAAACTGAAGGCAGCATGGG
This sequence comes from Rhipicephalus appendiculatus, assembly GCA_030522465.1. NCBI lineage: Eukaryota > Metazoa > Arthropoda > Arachnida > Ixodida > Ixodidae > Rhipicephalus > Rhipicephalus appendiculatus. The sequence continues at coordinate 14,812 of JALIZH010007798.1, forward strand.
AGCCACATTAGTCAATTCAATGCCCTTACAAAATGCGCTAGCTGTTCCCATTAGAGAGCACAAGTTTGCTGTTTGTTCTCAAGCCATTCTGCCTCATGCCTCTTGACTTTCGTACAATATGACAATGTGATATAGAAAAGTGACACACACCAGTGAACTGGTAAAAAGTGCGACAAGTGGACTACACATGACAAAAGTAAGATTATTATTGTGCACTTGGGAAAAATAAAGCCCTGGTTGTTGAGAATGACGTTCACAAAATAACCAAGCTTCAACTGAAAATACAGTACACTCTCGGCAAACGGAGATCTCTTCAACAGAACTGCTGCTTAAATGGAATAACTGCCTCTGATATGATTGGTTTCTTACTTGTATTCTGCAACCCTGTTCATCTCTCAGTAAACACAACTCCTGTTAAACGGAACATGTTTTCCTGGCCTGTTCAGGTTCCGTTTAACGAGAGCCTACTGTATAGTCGTAAAATTTGTTTTAGAAAATTTTGTTGGTCCGAGTCATTAACACAGGCCGAAAGGCATGCTTTACAAGCCAGAGCAATGTGATGGAGTCCAAATGACTGCATTCAGTGGCACTAAAGGGATGACACAATATGCAACACGTGATGGAAGTGATGGGCAACAGATGGTGACTGGCCTTGTGTGATGTACAACCAACTGCAACTGGTACTACCCCGTGATTTCACTTCATACAAGCAAAGGAACATTTCGTAGTCTCCAGACTCACCCATTTCGTCGATTCTCTGCAGGTCTGCGATCAGCTGCTGTGGGTCCTTGCCTTTCAGCACGGCTGCTCTCACCATCTGACGCTGCTTTTTGTTCTACACAAATCAATAAAAAAGATAATTTGTTCGGTGAAATGACCTGTGATGACGATATAGGGTTCTTTAAAGGATACTCCAAAGCTAAAAAATTTTACTTCAGTGCTTCCTTTTTTCTTTGTCTTCTAATATTAAAATGAGAGCACTTCTTCCTTACAGGCTGATTAACATTAAATATCTGTCTGATTGCTGCCGCCATTAATATTTTGTTTGCTGAATACACAAACTACCATTCAGTATTACTTCTACTGTATTAATGCTTCCAAACTCTGCCATTCAAATCTGATGTGCAGATAGTATTTTCTTCAATGCCCAATTTCCATACTCATTTCTGAGTGCAGTAGGATAGCAAATGAAATAAATCATAAGGATTTGCATGTGCTCAGAAGGATGCAAGGACTGCTGCCCTGCAGCAGTATGTAGATGGCCATAGGATCTGTTGTTTCAGTAAATTCTTGATTGATGGGATTTAAAGCTCTAAGCACAAGACACAAAGTCTGATGGAAATGTTAACGTTTCATACAAAGCTGCAACATACATAGAGAATAAGGATATCAGATGAAGAAAAAAAAAATGTTTATGGAAACTTTTTTTCAGCAGTCAGTTTCTCGTAGAGTAACACCGGGCAGAATGCCTGAAGCAAGCTTCAGTTCAAACCACCCATGACCTTGGGTAGAGCTAGCACAGGCACTTCTCATTAGATGCAAAACAGGGGCATACATTTCTATTGTTCTAAAATGCCTGACACCACTGGGGTTGGGGAATTTGGCATTGACATTTCGTATCAGAGCGAGCATAAATAAAAATGTGAATAACGTTTTTTACATATTCCTCCTTATCCTTTTCTGCTGCTTCAATCCAACAAATTACATTTGCTGCCTATCGTTAAGTGCTGGCCAGAGACACTTAGCAAGAAAGTGCAAACTTGCGCCTTAAACTCCACAAGAAAAGAAGCGTATATATATTTCTATGTTTGATGCTCATAACGAACATTTATGCTTAAGAGGCTAATGTAATGAAATGAGGGCTCTTATTTAATATTGATGAAGAGTTTTCTTAAATTTGTACAAAAGACATGGTTCTGTGCACTAGTATATTCACAGTCAGAAGAATACAGCTCGGAATCAAAACCATGGTTTATAGTGAATAGCTTTGTGTGCTATGCTTCTCCAGTCTAAGTGCTTTAGCAACTATGTGACTGAAGTGCAAAGCTTTCATTGAATCATTATATTTGGCATCTAAATGCAACGCAAAAAGCATCAAGAGGTGCCATAGCGGGATGCGCAGCATTATTTTTTGCTGTTTGGAGTTTTGTAACGTGTACTTAAAGCTCAGTGCCCAAGTTTCTTTTCTTCCCATCTTCATTACAACGCAGCTGGGAAGAACATATGCAGCCATGTGCTCATCACTGGAAGGCTAATAACACACACATCTTTTATAGACAGATTATGCTGCGGCATCACACGTCTAAGTTACCTCAGAAGTCGGCTAACAAAAACACACTGCACGTCTGCACTCTCCAAACACAATACAAATAAACAAAACACAAAAAAATATGTTGGAGTAAAGTGCACATGCTGGGTGTGACTATCAGGGACACCCTTTGAGGTTTAGGATACCCTCCTGATAGAAGTGAAGGGCAGTGAGCAAAGCGATCGGAACAACTTTGCAGGTACTTAAGTACAATTAAAGAGTCACTTAGCTTCTGCCATAATTGTAACGAACGCCATCAAACGAAAAGCAAGTAGTGGTAGCAGTTAAGGCTGGTAGCCTAGGCGGTTCGAATTGCGTAACCGCTACTACTTTCACCGGCGCTCTTCCCAAAACACAACACGCGAGGACTGCACTGAGAAGCCGCTTCGAAAGACAAAAAAAGAAAAGAACAATTTTACCTTCTTGAGTTCTCGTTTTCTTGCTTCTTTTCCTGCAAAAGAAGGGCAAACCGAACGCAGTCATTTACCTCTACCGCGCTGGCTTCACAAACTATCAATCAGAAAGTGAACTGTCTAGTGCGCGAAGTTAATGATGACTTAACATAACCAGGTAACTAGTGTATGTAAGGTTTCTTGCGATACGTTAATTTATTTATTTTTTCGGACGTTAACAGCGAAAGGTGATTAAAGATGCGATAAACATCGTTGTTGAAGTAAAATCTTGGTAGACACACATAATAATAATAATTGTTGGGATATTACGTCCCAAAACCGCGATACAGTTATGCGACACGATGCAACGAAGGGCTTTGATAATTTCGAACTACCTAAATCGAAGCACACGAGCCTTTAGCATTTTCGCTTCCATCGAAATGCGGCCGCGCGGCCGGGATTCGATCCCGCGACCTTCGGGGAGCGCAAAACCGCTGATCGCATAGAATGCAAGTACTATTCTGAATAAACAACGACATCTGCTTCATAACAGCTTAAGCTAAGCGAAACTGAAACACTAAAGTGGCCCGAGAACACGACAATGAACGATAAATTGTCGCATGGTTGCAGCGGTGCGACGATCAGCAGCGAGCAGCGAGCGGTGTGGGTTTAGCGTTCACGTACTTGCTTGATCCGTGGGGTTCATGTATTTCCCACTTTTCGTGGTGTTGATGGATCTTCGCCCCATCTTGCTCGGTTTGCGTCGGAACTTCGGAGAAACCTTAGCGAAAACCGCAGCTCATAAAACACGACACACACGCACGATTACACACATACACCAGAGAGCGGTGCACCATTCGTATAACGCACCGCTAACCCACAACAACCACCGTTGCCTAGATCTCACCGTGCTCCTACTAGACGCACTACAAATGAGTTCGTGTACACTTCAACATGAATGAATTTAAAACGAAGTATTAAAATTTTTAAAATTTGAGCGAAATGTGAAATAATTGTTATTTGCAAGAGTTTAAAATGGCGGCTATGACGTCAATGAGTTGCTCGCGTTTACGCGGGTTGGTTGGCTGGTCAGACTAGAGCCCTTCTAGCCCTTCTAGCCTCTCTAGACAGACTTCATGCTGGTCATGTGAACTAGAAGTTCACTATAATGCTGGTGAATTAAAAGTTTTTCATCTTTTCAGAGTCACAGATGCTGTTGCCTTGGGTTGTGCAACAACTCGCCGAACGTTTTCCGACTACTGATTACGTGCTCTCTACTGATTACGTGTCGGCGTGCGCCCGGTATTACCTGGTCGCAAACGGCACGCGCATTATCAGCATGACATATACAGTATTCGTGATAGGAATGTGGGGAGGGCCGGGTTTTCAAGAAATGAAGCGCGAGCAAGGCAAATACTCGATTTTTTGTATTGGAGTGTAATTTGGGGCAGAAATACTCCCCAAAAACTCGATTACTTCTTTGAGTGTACATAGATACACCCATAAAAGAGAGTATTTAAGGTGTCTTTCTGTTTCTCGACGATGGTCGTCATCTGATTTGCTTGCGTTTTTAATAACTCTACGCTCGTCACTTCCTTGTCAAGAACTCCATGTCACGTTGAGAGCGCGTCGCCGTTCATTACACTCTACATTCTACACTCTAAGAAAATTTGGGAGTATTTTGGGAGAAATTTGGGAGTATTTCTGCTACACAGCAATAATCGTCATCTGGCTTGCTCACGTTTCCTCTCTTGAAAACCCGGCTCCCGGCACATTCCTATCAAGAATGCTATGTCACGCCGATAACGCGCGCGGTGTTCGTGACCGGGAAGTGCCGGGACGGCGGTGATAACGCCAGGAAAGTACGCGGGGCAGATGACGATTATAGTTGTGTAGCAAAAAAGACACCCTTTTTACTCGATTATTTCTTAGAGTGTATGATCGAGTAAAAAGGGTGTCTTTTTGTCCCACAACAATAATCGTCATCTGTCTTGCGTTTCACATATATACAGGGAATCAGTCAACCACTGCGCATGTCATAAGCAGATAAACTCTTCTGATCAACTTGGAAAAGCAGAACGAAGAAGTTGCAATTCTTTGTTTGATAAAAAGATTGACGCCGAACTAACACATTTGTCACCCAAGCTTTGAATCATCTCTGCTTCAATTATTTCTATGACATATTTATTTGTATGTTTACAAACCACGTCAGCTTCCTGAAAGACTGGTTTGCACGTGCAGTCATTACTAGAGACCGAGACCGAATTTTAGGCCACTGCCTATTTTTGTTCCTTGCGTTCCTATCGTGCCACATTAGACACTTTTAGTTTAGCGTACGTAAGCCTACGTACGCAGCATGGCTACGGGAGAGAACTGCGCATGCGCAGTACGTAACGTATCTATTCCACGGATGCGTGCGTACGGCCGAAAAAAAAAATCCGGCGCACGCAAACGTAACGAGATGTAGAGCTAGCTACGTGACACTATCGCGAGATCTCGAATGAAAGAGCAGCCAGATTGCAATATGGCACAGAACGTAGAAACGTGGATCCAACAATTCAGCTTGTCTCGGATGCCAGTGGCCGTTATAACGGCCGGTACCGCAGGATGGCGCTAAGAAGCACTCGAAAGCTGTTTCATTTCATATATGATACGTCTAGTTGGACCAAACGCTCCCGGTCATGATCCCGGTACGGTCGATAGGGTAAACTAAAAGTAGAGTACACTCTACTAAAAGTGTTGCTGAGCGCTTCGCTTGCAGCGTACGCATCGTATCGTGCTGCGTACGTAGGCTTATTGCGTACGCCCAACTAAAAGTGTCTATTGATATATGAGCGCGAATTAGAGGTTAAGGAGAGCTTTTACAGTGTTTTTATAGTGCCTATAAATGCCTATTTTTGGCGTTCGTGCCTAAATGCCTATAAGTGCCTATAAATGTCTATTTTCCAAATCGGTGCCTATATGAACACTATTTAACCTCAAATTTCACTTTCGAGTGCAGTTTGAGACCGTTATTCATGTTACCGGACAACCTTAACCGTTAGGAACACTGGAGTTCAAACTAACCCTCTAGTTCAATCAACTTCCGGAAAATAGTCGCTAGCAGCCGTAAAATATGGGAGGCGCCGGCCATCCTACGCCAAAGCGTTGACATGTCGCGAGCGGCTGGAGGAGGAACGGTTTAGGAGAGGAAAAGACGCTATTTATGCAACCCTAAATGGGAGCGCGTCTCAGCGTCTGTTATGGAATGGGGAAAGAGAAAGAAAAATGGTAAGAGGAGAGAAGAAGAAGAGGAGAGTGGCTTACAAAGCGATCGGTCGAAGAGGTGACAGGTCTCTCGGTCTGGGGGTTGTGGCCAAAGTTTGTGTAGTTGCTGCTAAATTTTTGTCTTGCTCAGTACCTTTATAGTGCTCTTGCCGATCAGTGAGTGCTTTTTTGCGCTTGTAAAATCAGACATGCCGTTTTCCTCACCTGGACCAGGGGCTTTTCTCTGGTCCGCTTCTCTTCCACCGCAGGAGATACCTGTGACCCTGTTCTTGCGTAACGGCATCTCTTCTGTTCCTGTGGCTCTCGTCCCAACCAATGATGGTACCATACGGATGAAGAATCCGAAAGTAATACAAGCGGAGCTGCGAGCCGCCACAGCTCACTTCCAGAGCATCTCTGAGGTCCGCCAGTTCGGCAGGGGAGGTATCCTCTGCTTTTCGTCAGACCAGCTCTGTGTTCAGGACCTACTGAAGTGTTCTATGTTTGCTTCCAATCCGGTGAGCGCATTCATCCCACCTCACTTAGCATGTGTGAAAGGTCTTGTGCGAGGCGTTGACGTCAACATGACTCCGTCGGAGGTATTAGACATGTTTGCAGAGGCTGGTGCAATTTCAGTGTTTAGGTGTGGGCGTGTTATTGATAAGGCAAAAGTCCCTACCGAATCCGTAATTGTAACATTTGCCGGGTCGAATCGACCAACGGAAATTAAGGCGTGGCCTCTAATCTACCGCGTTGAACCGCTGTCGCCTCGACCTCTGCAGTGTGTAAAATGCTGGCGCTATGGCCACACGATGAAAGGATGCAGGTCTGCTCTCAGGTGCCGGATGTGTGGCGAGCCTCACAACGCAAGTGATTGCCAAAGCAAAGAAGAAAAGTGTTGTCTCTGTGATGAAGCGCACAGTGCGGACAATCCCAATTGCTCTGCAAAGGCAAGAGAAATCCGCGTTCTCGAAATTGTAGAACGTAGACGCTGCTCCCGAAAAGAGGCCTTAGCTGAAATTCAGTCCAGAAGTCAGGGTTATGCCGGTGTAGCAGCCCGTAATTCATCCATGGAAGCGTCTTTTCCGCAATCCATAGTGGACGTGGTTGAAAGAGCAATGGAAAAGGCTATGGAGCGACTTGCTGCAAACATTTGTGAGTCTCTGTCAGAAGTTTTAGCCAGCCAGATGACTCGTATTTTTGGAACGCCGGTGGATAATGGTATAACTTCACAAACTGCAGAGCTTCCACGACCACTGAATGAAACAGAATCTGCAATCACGCCGTCAAATGCTGACCATGCAGGACCCTCTCTAGTTGGCAACCAGTACCAAAATAATGATGTTAATGATGAAACACAGGAGTCTGACGACATGGACTTGGACCCTAAATCGCTGAAACGTTCTAGATCCCCTGTATCGAAGAAAACAGGCTCACCGAAACATTCAAAAAGTAAAAAAATACCTGAAGGACAAGGAAAGCCTATCTAAGGTGGATTTCTTAAAAGAATCTATTTTAGACAAGGCGGTCTCGGAATCAATTCTTTCGAAAAAATAGGGTCCCTCAAAATTCTCCACTGGAATTGTAGATCTATTCACTCGTCAATAACAGATTTAATATATTTGTCTTCTAAATTCACACCAGATATAATTGCATTGCAGAAGACATGGCTCTCCGTATATAAATTATTTCATTTAAACAGTTACCGATCTTTCAGACTAGACCGTCCATCGAGAGGTGGCGGATTAGCATTTTTTATCTCAAACAGAATTAGTATGAAGGCGAAAATCTCGTACAAGCATATGTCCCCTGAATGTGAAATGTTTGCAATAGACATTACACTACCAGGTTGCCAACCTTTCTCCTTAGTCAATGTGTACTTTCCTGAGGGTGTACAAGACACAAGACGATTAGATATTGCAGTCAGATCTTGGTGCAAGGAAAAAATTTTAGTCGGGGACTTTAACTCCCATCACACGTGTTGGGGTTTCAAAACTGATCAGTGTGGCAGACGATTGTGGGAGTGGTCAACTGACAATAATCTTTCGTGCCTAAACGCGAGAACTCCCACATTTATTCGCAATAGGTGCCGATCGGCCTTAGACCTCAGTTTCGTAAGTCCGGGTATTTCTAGCTCATCCTGGACAGCACTGGACTGTGCCACAAACAGTGATCATTTTCCTATAAGTTTCGAGGTTTCTTGCCCGATAACCCCACCTTGTTCTCAAGCTCGAGTCTTTGTGAATTATAATAAGTTTAAAATTAACCTAAAATCAGCATTGTCTTCTCACTATCAAGAGAGTAACGATTCCAAAGCGATGAAATTAAACGCGGTTATTAAAAGAGCATATAAACGAGCTGAATTTACTGTCGAATATGCCAGCAGAGCGCCTTCTAGTCCTTGGTGGAATGCAGAATGCACACGAGATCACCGTCGACGCAAGGCAGCTTGGAAGCAGCTTATTCATAATCAGTCCCCTAAAAATTGGTCTGATTATAAATTCATCGCAGCTAATTTTAAACGCACCGTTGCCCAAGCAAAAGAGGAATACGATCGCAGACACTACGAGTTCCTCTCGGACCCTAAAAATAAAAAAGCACTGTTTAGATACATGAGAACAAGGAAAATACTGCCGTCCCTAGTAAATTCGGATTACGAACTCCTATCGTCAGCGGAAATGACTACTGCTCTCGAGTTAATCGCTAAAGGACTGGAGGGTAGATTCACATCGACTATACCAAATAATTGGCAAAATCGTACAATCACGACTGATTTTGATAAAGTTACAATGTCCGAACTATCCCACGTGATTAAGCAGTTACCCGTTTCAGCTCCTGGCCCAGATGGAATTACAGTACACATGATTAAAATTTTACTCAAGTTATCTCCTAGTGAAATTCTTAATGTTATAAATTATTCTTTAACTTATGCCTGGATTCCTTATGATTGGAAACTAGCAAAGATAATTCCGATACCTAAGAAACAGGGATCAGGTTTCAACATAGAAAATATTAGACCTATATCATTGACTTCTAACATGGTTAAACTCATAGAGAGGGTCCTGCATGGCAGAATAACTATTTGGATGGAACATAAATGAATATTAAAACAACAGCAAATTGGCTTTAGATACGATTGTTCAATCTGGTGTGCACATGCAGACTTAGAGAGCCGTATACAACTTGCTAGAAAAAAGAAGACAACACGCCGCACTTGTGACACTTGACATCGCGAAAGCATACGATAGCGTTGAGCATTCCATTTTACTTGACAGGCTACAGATCTTAAATTTCCCACAATATATGACGGCGTGGTTAGCAGAATTCTTAAAATCAAGGGAATTTTATTGTGTTAAGGACGGGTGCTCTTCATCTAAATACAAACAGAGTCGCGGAGTTCCCCAAGGAGCGGTTCTATCTCCACTTTTATTTAATATACTAATGAGTTCCATACCAACCTGTCAGGATATCTATGTATATGTGTATACAGACGATATAGCATTTTTTGCAGCCGACAGTGATATTTACGTTCTACAGCAAAAATTACAAATCTACATGAATATGCTGGAAATTTGGCTTCGATCGATCTCAATGGCATTAAATGTAAACAAGAGTGCTCTCCTGACGTTTCCTATAACAGGTTCAATTTCACTATCTATTGCATATAAACAGGAACCTATTCCGCAAGTAGACTCTCTAAAATATTTGGGTGTTTTATACAATGAAAAACTTAACTGGAGTCCACATATCGAGTACATAGCAGCTAAGGCGCAACGAGCTTTGGGCTTATTGCGCAGATTGAGCAATCGCAAATTTGGTGTACGTAGGGACACCATGTTAATGGTATATAAGATGTATATGCGTCCAATATTAGAATTTGGATGTGTGCTGTTCTCAGGCGGACCAGCTTACAAAATTAAGCCGTTGATTATCTTGGAGCGGGAAGCTCTGCGCTTGTGTATGGGGCTCCCTAGGTTTGCAGCAGTTACTGTTATGTATCAGGAAGCGCGTCTACCTTCATTGCTCTGTCGTTTCCGCGTTTTAACAGTACAGACATTTTTAAAATTTTATAGCTTGCCGGTAAGAAGAGTGGAATATGTTTTTATCAGTGAACCAGATTCCTTCTTTCTCGCTCATTGGCCACGTTTTCACACACCACAGATAATCTTCGTACAAAAGAAACTGGAAACTATAAATGTCAACATCAGAGAGATAATTGCAACCAATAGCCCTAATCAGTTTCTAATGATAGATTACGAGGAGATTTTTCCTCCAAAATCTAAATTTCAATCCCACAAATTCTTAGAGAACAGGTTAGAGGATTTTCTCATGCATGCACAAACACGAAACATAATAGCCACTGATGCATCCGTGAATGAAGAACGGGCAGGCGTAGGCATTTTCTCCCAGTCGCTTGGCTGGTCATTCGCTGTGAGGTTGCCCGATTTTACTCCGGTTTTTGAAGCCGAGCTCATGGCCGTCATCATGGCACTGCGAAAACTCCCGACGGACGAGATCAGGGCGGTCATAATAACTGATTCGCTTTCCGTATGCACAGCTCTTTCAGCTTCACATAACTCCCGCGCCCTCAAGACGTTTCGATCATTAGTTCCGCCTCAGCTGAAGCACCTAAAATTAGTGTGGGTCCCAGGTCACTGTGGCTTAAAATTAAATGAAATGGCCGATGCTTTAGCGCGTGCATCGCTAGACCTCCCAATAATTCAGGTTCTTCCAGAGGTAGAATATTTCACCGCAATCAGATATAGAAAATTGGCAATTCACACTGATAGGATGGAATCAATAATGACGTGGACGGAATACAAGCATCTAAACTTCCCATGGAAGTCTCATTGGAGCCAATCAAGACAATCTGAAGTTACAATCACCAGATTTCGATGCCGTGTCCCCCCATTAAACTTATACTTACACAGAGCTGGTCTAACGATATCGCCTCTATGCCAATTCTGCGGAGAATTAGAAAATATTGCGCATTACTTTTTGTCATGTCGCAGATATTCACTAATTAGATCACGAATGCTCATTACTCCGCTTTCAAAAATAGACTTAAGCTTAACTGAAGACATTGTGCTAAGCTTTGGTGCCTCAGGGTTGGGATACTGCCATAGGGATGCCTTTGATGCCGTGTGTAATTTCATGCAAACCTCTAAACGTGTACCATTTTAATCTTGCCTCAAAAATACCCGTGATTCAAATGCGGTAAAATCTAACTAATCTCATCAAATCAAAAGTGTTACGATCAGGTTAATACGGCAGTCTGGAATACGAGCTCAACAGCATAATTTTTGGAATCTAAATTTGATGCATGACTTACTACTGACATTTCTTCTCATCTATTCTTTTTTTTTTTTGCTTCTTATAATATTATTTAACCATTTAACATTTTTCTAATAACCTTTTAAGTTTCAACTACGCATTCTTGGCCCATCCCCCCAGAGTGGGTACGTGCCATAGATCAATAGGAAACCAAACCAAACCAAACCATTGCCGAGGACGCGGAGGGTGGCTTCTATAGCCGTTTGTCCATTCCAGTGTCCTCAAGGAAGTGAACCACCTTGAAGACCTGGGTGTGGCAGTGGGCAGGAAATAGGCGGTCCCTCTGTGCAGCCGCGGGAAGGTGGCGAACGAATGCGAAAACGTGGAGTGCCGGCCAGGGGTAAGGAGAGTGTAGATTTTACTTCTTAAAGGGCCCTTCACCAGGTCACATGAGAAGTTGTAGTTAGACACTGGAAGTTATTGCGTGCCCAATGAAGAGCGTTGGACCACAATAATTTTTCAAGTTGGTTCATTACGAGCCGCGAAACTGATGCGAGGAGGCGTCATGCGCACGCAAGGTTACGTGCGCATGACGTGCCTGAGCCAGGTCGTGCACGCGAGCGGTGTTGTGTCGTTTCGGCGTTCTCAGTAGTGTACTGCCTGTTTCTGTGGGATGGATCCCTCAGTGCGCGCACGTTTGGAGAGGCTGGCACGGGTCATGCATTTTTACCGCGATACACCGCGACGCTCAGCGGGAACTGCTGTTACGGACGATGCACCAAAAACGCGCCAAGCGTTGTCAGGGCTGCCGCCGGCGCGACTCGGCAACGACGAGAACACGAACGCATACGAAATAGAGCCAGATTAGTCTCACATCTAGCTGCGATTCAAAGTAAAAAATTTAATTAAAAGCGCACACACATTCCGTTTGTGTGTTATTAACGCGATAGCGTTAAAGAGCTCGTTTCGCAGGAATTCTGGCGTCGGCGTCGTTGGTTGTGAGCGAAAAATCATCATCTTGTCCGTGAGCGAAAAATCGAGAAAGATGTAAATAAAATAAATAATAAAAATTTCCGGGTCCGAGTGAGGATCGAACCCAGGACGTCTGCGTGGCAAGCAGGTGTTCTACCACACAGCCACACTTCTTTTCTTCTTTCTTTCATGGTATTTATTCAACTTGAACAAGGCAATAATTCAATACACACAGACAACTAATATGTTCACTGTTCTATCGCGACACAATGACGAGCACACCACTAAAGAATTTACCATGTCTAGAACGAATACATGAAATAACGCCCTTTTTCGAAATATACTCTAGAACGGCGGTAAGGATAAACACCTCACCAACACATTACAGTGAAACCTCGGTGATACGAACACAGGTCATACGAACTTCGGGGTGATACGAATTTTTCTTTGGTCCCGGCCAAGGCCCATTGGCCTGCAATGTAATAGAGTACGGTTGTTACGAACCGATTTTCACCCCGGTACGTTTGATACGAACGTACGCTGCCGCCCAGGTACGAAGAGGTGCTGTCTGCGCTGTCGCGGAAGATGCACCAAGCACGTGCGAGCGCGGCAACGCAAGAGCGGGCACGCGCGCCGCACCGCCAAATCGTCAGAATCACGGTGTAAGAAAAATATATATTTTTTTCTTACTTGTCACGGCCTCAGGGATTGTGTGCACAAATCTTTGAGGCTCTAATGTGCCTCTGTGTGCCTTCGCGTTTAGATTACAGAGGGCATTGGCTCCATCCTTTTTTTTCTAACGCGTCGACGCGGGCTGCTGTCGTTGTACTGTGTTTACACGTGCCTGCCTCGTGCATCAGACATCCTATGGAAGGTGGACGAGGACAGAAAGAAGGCGAGGACTGTCTTGGCGAAGGAGTCAGGCCTCAAAACGTCAACATGCGCGACTGTTGAGGTCGTATTTGTGCGATAACGGCTGCAAATCTCCCAAAAAACATCCCCAACACTTTCGCGATAACAAAATCATAACATAGCACCATGGTTCTGTAATTTTGTGGCCTTGATCTACCGCGTCAAAGCACTTTTGTTACTTTCACCGCAGTACTTCGGTGTCATGCGAAAAAGCATACTAAAATTTGGAAGGGGCTACTGCTGTCGCGGGTCACAACGCACCTGGTTCATTAATAAAACACGTGCGTACGGACCGTATATTTACGAGTATTGGTGTGATTGCGGACATTTAAAAACTTAACTGACAATCATTCAGAGTTCTTCTTTAGGTTGCTGCGGACCCTGAAAAACAATAAATGAAAATGTACGCGAGCTTTCTTTTGTCGCAAGCTAATTTTTTATGCTTTCTGGTGATACGAATTTCGGATGATACGAATATTTTTGGTGGTCCCCTGAGATTCGTATCAACGAGGTTTCACTGTATACCATTCTGGCTGAAACTCCATTTCCTCATATACATAACATATTTGAGTTATCATTCGAGTGAACTGGGCTGTTGACGAAATTATTGGTTCGGCGTTTCTCTGCAACATGCGCGTCTTCCACAGGCTATGCATTCCAACGAGCAGAAACATGTCGAATGGTACATCATTGTAGCTCGCTGGCAGCAGATATCGCACGGAATGTGAATTTAGCACGAAGTCTTTTTTTAAGAGTTCGCTGGAGCACATCCCAAAATAATATTGCATCTCTGCAGCTTATAAAACAATCTTCAATTGTTTCGGGCACATCACAAAGCGGACAGTTAACAGACGACACAAAAATGTCTCTTGAACGCAAGTCTTCACAGGCAAAGTCTCAGAGTGCACTTTAAAAAAGAACGTTTTTATTGATGGTGGCAGATGCATTTTACGCACTCGATCTAGGACATCATGCCCTGGCAGACTCAAGTATTAACGCGATAGCGTTAAAGAGCTCAATTCGCAGAAATTCCGGCGTCGGCGTCGTTGGTTGTGAGCGAAAAATCATCATCTTGTCCGTGACCGAAAAATCATCATCTTGTCCGTGACTGAAAAATCGAGAAAGATGCAAATAAAATAAATAATAAAAATTTTCGGGTCCGAGTGAGGATCGAACCCGGGTCGTCTTGCGTGGCAAGCAGGTTTTCTACCACACAGCCATGCCTCTTTTTTTTTTTTTCTTTCATGGTATTTATTAAAATGTGTGTTAGAATGAACGTAAACGGCACTAATAGTTTGAAACAAGTACAATCACACAGCGACAATAAGCGCTCTGGCGTTACTAAGGAAACACTCGACGACTAGCGAAGTGCATTAGAGCAGCGAGAGTTCATCAACTCATGTCACACACAAAAGATGGTGAGGCCAAGCACCTCACCAAGATGGGGTACCAGTCCGGTTCAAAATCTATTTCTTCATAAATGTCTTTTAGGTGAACAGCCATTCTAATAAAATGTGTTCTCGAAGAAACTGTAGGTTCTGCGTTGCGTACTTGCATACGTGTCTTCCATAGGCTGTGCATACCCATGAGGAAAAACATATCAAAGGGTACTTCATCCAGTGATGTTGGCAAAAGATAACGTATAGTGTAAGAATTGATTACAAAACGTTTGTTCAGAGCCCGTTGAAGGACATCCCAGAACAGGATAGCGTCTTTGCAGCTAACAAAGCAGTGTTCTATTGTCTCCGGCACATCACATAGGCGGCAGTTAACAGAAGAAACAAAAATACCTCTGCTTGGAAATGCTGTGAAAATAACTTCCTCTGCTTGGAAATGCAGTGAAAATAACTTGCATGCTTCGCAAACGCAAGCGTCCTTTATATAGGCGTCGCAATATAACATGTAATATCCCAGGAATATTGCGTGGTACAAGCGTACATTGCCATCGGGCGTCAGAATATGTGACTATCATAACGATTCCATAGTTTAAAGCCAGCCACCCATTACAAAAGGCACACACGTTACTACGCGTATTTCCTTAACACCACGTAGTGGGTGCATAGCAAGTTCGAAAACATTTCCCACATTTGCCGCGCATAATTTCTCCTGGTTTAAAGCATACTACCCATTACATAGTATGCACTAAGTGATTGAAGTACGCAGTAGGGATGGGATATCGCTATCGCGTTCAACTCTTAAAGGCGAAGCTTAAGGGTCCCCCAATTTTTTTTCTACGATAAAGTGGTGGCGGAAGCAGCATCGCTATTAAATCTCTGTCAAGATGTTTGCGTGATATACAGCACAAATATTCATTTGAAAACCTAGCTGTCAGAAAACGAACAGAGAAATAGAAGTGTGGCTGTGTGGGGATTTATGCACAGCCACACTTCTGCTTGGAGTTACGTTGAAAATAACTTCCTCTGCTTGGAAATGCAGTGAAAATAACTTTCATGCTTTACAAACACACGCGTCCTGTATACAGGCGTCACAATACAACATGTAATATCGCAGTAATCATTTGCCTGGTACAAGCGTACATTGCCATCGGGCGTCAAAACATGTGAATATCATAATGACTGTGGTTGAAAGCCGGCCACCCATTACAAAAGGCACCCACATTACTGCACGTATTCCCTTAAGACCACGTAGTGGGTGCATGGCAAGTTCGAAAATATTTCCCGCTCATAATTGCTCGTGGTTTAAAGAATGCTACCCATTACATAGTATGCACTAAGTGATCGAAGTACGCACTAGGAACAAGATATCGCTATCGCGTTCAACTCTTAAAGGCGAAGCTTAAGGGTCCCCCCAATTTTTATTTCTCTCAACTTTCATTCCTCTATTCAAGCAACTGATTACACAAATGACACGTCGCCTCGAATAATTCTCGCAGTGTTACGCGCTACTAAGAGCGATGTCAGAGCACCAATGTCTACGTAGAGGAGCGACGTCACAGCTAAGATAACTACGCAGGATCATTCCTTGTTGTACATCAACCCCTCCATCTTGGGTCGCGCGCCTGCGAGAACGGCAAGCGGCGTTCATTTTGAAATTTCACATCTTTCCGCTGCGAGTAGCGTTGCAAATCTTGGCCGACGTGATCGTGAGCGACCAGTCCATGTAAAACACTTGTCAGCTCAACATTATCAGACCTGGTGAGGGGCCCTTTAAATGTGTTCACCGACAGAGAAGCAACTATCCCTAAGCGATTAGACCCGATCAATACGAGGGATGCCTCCCTTCTTGTCTTTTAGCAGTCTATCTGTTTCTGTGCATACCGAAAAAAAAAAAATCAGGCAGATCCCAAGTACCATGGGAATCGATGTTATGCGAAGCATGTGGTGGTAAGATGACAGGGTTGTAATTTTTTTATTAAGCGAAACGTCACGAAATGGCGCTAAAGATATGTACAAATGTTGAACGCACAGATATATGTTTAACAGTCGCACATGTTTGATATAACCAGTTGCTTACAGTTGCGTAACGATGCCAACAGAAACATGGGTATTACCAACAACCGAAGCGGTAAGCTGATATGTAGCGCTTGCGCTTGCGGGGATGGTAGCCCTGGATAGTGCTAAGTAAACCAACTACAGTGGATGCCTTTAAGTATACAATTTACGTTAACCCGGCGTTCTCCTTCATCATAGGAGTACACATGTAATGTTTTTAAAATCAGATAGCCAGCACTGAAAACACAATTGACGTTTCACCAACATTACGCCTGCATAGGGTCTTTTTCCAAAGCAGTTTCGAGACCTGACGTGGCTCTGTGGTAGAATACATGATTGCCACGCAAAATGCTTGGGTTCGATTCCTGCTGGGCTCTGATTTCAATTCTTCGCGTTCGTCGGGTTAACGCCGCCGATATCATATTTTCTTAACGCTCTCGCATTTAAACGAGCAATGTTTGGGCTCGCCGTTCCTGGTAGACAGAAATTGTCAAACACCTGTGGCTCATACCCGCACACCGCGGCCCGTGATTTTCGGGTATGAGCCACACGTGTCTGGAGAAATGAGTTCGACGACGTACGCGACGGGATCTTCACGTTATTCAAGTCACGACCAGCCAGACATATTCGTCAAACCCTCTTACCCACCCACACTAACTTTCGTCGATCTAAAGTTACGGAGGTGAGCACGAGAGCACCCAGACGTAGGCGGCTAGATAGATAGATAGATAGATAGATACGTAGATAGAAACGCTCAAAGTGCTTACAGTACGCAAAGAAATGCTTCGCATTTAAAAAAGAGAGCCAGGAGTGTTTTGATTCCACAGTGGACACTTGACCCATCATGATACAGAATAAAAGGAGAGACCGTGTTCTACGAACCGTGCAGGAAAAAGGACAATTGCATGGCTATGTTGAACCGCTGGTGCCTTTGGGCCATCATAAACAATAACATTTTTGCTTTCCTGTCTTAAATACAGGTCGCGTACGTGTTTGTTTGAAATATATTGAATTTATGTAAAAGTTTATTGTGCCTATATTTACGATTTTGGAAGCCTAAAATGGTGTTTTGCCAGCCTATTTTTGGCGCCTCAAACGCGCATTTTTAGTGCCTAAAAATCCGGCCTCTAGTCATTACAATGCAGAGCAAGAAGGCCTCCCTGTCCTTTGGTGACATTGCTGGCATGCTCTCGGAACCTTTCATTGATACACCGGCCCGTTTGGCCGATGTAATGTTTACCACAACTTAGCGGTATAGAATAAACTAAGCCTACTGCGCAGTCTTGAAAAGGCGCTCGGTGTTTCTTTGCGCAAGAAACTTCCTCGTCTACAGCTCTGTCTGGTTGAGTTAACCTACACAGACACGTCATGCGTCATTCGAGGCATAACTGCAATCCTTCGAAGTCTGAGATTCTTGCTCTTGCAATCTGGGAAACGAGAATATCCCTACATCTCCTTTTTGAAGAATCGCGGGTGAAGGTCCATAAACGAGCATCAACATTAGTGCAATTAAACGTACACTCTTGATCAGGTCTCGGGTAAAGTGCGGGCTATATCCAGAAAACTAGATGAAAAATGGGCAGTTTCCCGGTTATATCTAGGACTTCAGGCGGGACTTGGCTATGAGTGTGTAAGTGAACAGAAAAATGGTTCCAGTGCGATGGCCCTACCTACACACTCCAGCACACTCCATTGCCCCCCGTTACGCATTACTCGTATGATGCTGTATTCCCCGCCCCCCAGAAGTGACTAATCTCAATTACTCTGTGTTGAAATACAAGCACCCTAAACAAAGAGTACTGCATGTGACAAGCTCCTCCACTGATAAGTTTGTGTGCACTTCGCGCCTTGTTCTAAGATTTCTGAAGAATTTTCTGAAGAATCACATTTTCGTGCCCTGCAATCTATATTCTCTGTCTGATGACGTGCAACTTCAAGAACTTAAGCATAATATAATCATCATCATCAACATCATCATAACCATCATTCTCAATTGAGCATGATTTTAGCATAGAGGATAATGTCGGCATATCTGACACGAATTATTTCTTGTAAAGAGGGTGTAGTTTTCAGATAATTCAAATATTTTACAAAAATTCTATGACAGTCGAGCTCCAGTCGTTTGCGCACTCGTACTCTATGTTAAGCGGAAAGAATTTGCCGCTTCTAACAACATGGTCGAAACTAATTAAGAAAAACTCGTTAATTATTGACTTAAGGGGCTGTTGCTTCTATTGGACAGATGTAGGGCGTGTTATTTATGACACCCATTCTTTAGAATTCAGGAAAGTTGCGCGTAATTCGACATATTCGTCTGAAGGGTGAAATCGAAACTTGTCTTTTCGATTTTCGTTTGCATGCACATAAATACCCGATGAAGTGGACGAGGGGACGACTGCCGCCACAGCTCGAGCATTGAGCGCGTAATCTGAAGGCTGCAGGTTCGCTCCCCTGCGGGCGGCAAGTTGTGTTTTCGTGCAGTTTACTTTCTTCAAATTTATATCACGATTAACATTCTTACTTGAAATATTGTAGCGCTATATTAGACGAGGACAAGAAGGAAGTACATGACACGACGGGCGCTTACTCCAACTATTTTTAATGAAAATAACACGCATTACATTTTATAGCAATAAAAGCAACGAACGCATGCGCATTCATGAAGGAAGAGCGGATAGGGTGGGATTCGTGCAAGCTATCACTTTTTGTTCAGTACCTCAAATTCACTAGCACGCAATGAAATCACGTTTCAATGCGTGCTAGTGAATTTATATATCAATATATCACGATTACTACAATGCGCTTAAAACAAAACAATTAACGTCACCTAAACCTTCCCGGGCTTCATTATATGCTGGTTTTCATTAAGGTCACGTACACTATCAGTGAGACATAACTTTCTTGATAAAAAGTGACGAACACCGAGTTTTCAAAAGGCGCAAGTGATCCACATGGCGTATATATTGTTGTGGGACAACAGCAAGTCTATTTTGCAGCGCACTGCATTATTACCCGCAATGAGTACTCAAGTGACAACGCGCTCGCAATGATAATTTTGCTTGTTCTTGTTGCATTTTATTCTTGCCTCGTCATCTATATGTGAGTATTTTTATGTCAAACTCTTGTACCCTTAAATGTATGGGAAACCTGTAAGTTCCAGGTTTCACAACATGCTATTTTCCTGTTTTAAATGTTGGATTTTATTTACAACATGAAGTTCTTTATGCAGTATTTGAGGCGAATACTACTGTAACTCTCTCTATGCTGCGCTTATTACTTTATGGGACCCCTATATGCAACGCTTATACA
Organism: Rhipicephalus appendiculatus; assembly: GCA_030522465.1. NCBI lineage: Eukaryota > Metazoa > Arthropoda > Arachnida > Ixodida > Ixodidae > Rhipicephalus > Rhipicephalus appendiculatus. Next base: position 34,677 of record JALIZH010007798.1, read on the forward strand.
CATAGGCGTGCGCAGGGTTTCCCTTCAGGGGGGGGGGGGCGAAGGTTCGTCGCAGCACCCTCCCTCTCGCCCCCTCCCTATTATGTCAATGTATGGGGCTGGCTTTGCGCCCCCCCCTTCTCGACACCACCCCCCCCCCCCCCCCCGTGCGCACGCCTATGCTTATACTATTACTCATTTATGTTGAAATTGTACTCTGACATGCATATTCGTGCTGCGGACGTCGTATCCTGCCAATGAAAGGGTAATCTGGAACCCCGTCCTAGCGACCTAGATCAGCTTTTAGGCCTGAAGACCGTCCAGAATTTTCTGGTGAAATAAACTTTTGATTGATTGATCAAATGATTTGATAGGAATCTATCGATATCTTAAGTGTATATTTCCCTACAAAAAAGGGGGGCTGCATTTGGGCAGAGCTTGTAGCTTTAGAAATGAAGAAATGTCCGCACTTAACGTAAAGATTAGCTGCCAATAGTGTGGAAGTTTTTGCACTATGCCACATCCCCGAGCTTCTCTGTGAGCCCGCTTTGTTAGCAGAGTTTAATTATGAGACCGAATTCCATGTCGATGAAGATATTTTATAACACATAGTCACGAAAGGAGTCGCCGAGGAGCAGGCGTATGACTGGGAAAGCTAATGTTATTAAAGAATGATGACGCTTTGAGCGCCACCTAGCCGCGGCGCTGTGTGTTTTACGCCATGGGCACAGGCGCGTTTGCACGCGGCCACCGACGGAAACCGGTTGGTGCCGGTCAAGCAGAGGTGCTTGCGCATGCTCAGTCCGGGCGTTCGCATACATCGTATCTTCCGCTCGCCCTGAGGCTGGATGGCGAAGTAAGGATACTTGAGCCGCTGGGTGGCGCAGATGCCAGACGGCGGAGTCCGGCAGAGTGGAACGTACGTCTGGTTGGTGGCGCACTTGTCTGCGCACGCCCTGTGGCTCCTGAACAGGTCGCCGTCCGACATGGGGCACTTGCCCGATGGAAAGTCCCACGGTCGGCAGGCTTCGCCCTCGAAGAACCATAGGCGCTGCTTCAGGTCGACACTATGTGGGTGGGTTCGAAAGAAGCAAGCGATTCGGTCATTGTCATGGGACTAACTCTTGAAACCTATAGCACCTTCCATTACACAGATGTCATTAGATCTGCGCGCTACATGAAGTTTTCACCGAAAATGTTCATCCTGGCATTGCATATGCGGACTGTTCTTGTACAGTTTGCGGACTGTGACTAATCAGTGGATGTGCGTCTGAGTCTGTAAATTCATGTAACAGCTCAATCGCGTTTTGTTTGTTTGTTTGTTTGTTTGTATGTATGTATGTATGTATGTATGTATGTATGTATGTATGTATGTATGTATGTATGTATGTATGTATGTATGTATGTATGTATGTATGTATGTATGTATGTATGTATGTATGTATGTATGTATGTATGTATGTATGTATGTATGTATGTATGTATGCATGTATGCATGCATGTATGTATGTATGTATGTATGTATGTATGTATGTATGTATGTATGTATGTATGTATGTATGTATGTATGTATGTATGTATGTATTGTAGAGGAAGGAGACACAGAGACAACGCCCTTGCTGCGGGCCGGCTGTTCTATTCTCTGACTTCGTCTTTCTCTTCCTTGCGCTAGCCGAGCTCGCGCCAGCGCCTGGACGCCGCGCTTGCTTCCTTACACTCGGCCATTCTGCAAATATGGCATTCTGTCCGCAATGTCTCGTCTGTAGCCCTCATAGACACTGCACCGTCACCGGTAGCAATCGTCTCTGGTGGTCTGCACTGGCTGTTCCTCGGTGGTCGGTCTTCCCAGCGTTGCAGCCCGTCTGGATGTTCTTGTAGAGAGAACTCTGGAGGGCGGCTTTGGCTGTACCGCTGTGGTCGGTTTTGTGTCAGTACCGTTTGTGATGATAGCGGCTTGTCTGGCCAAGCTGACGGACATTCTGGAGGGCAACATTGGCTGTGTCGCGGCGGTCGACCTCGGTCACGAAGCGACGTCGCGTCAGCTGTCAACAATGAATGGGGCGGCCGGCATTGGCTAGGTCGCGGAAAAAACGGGGCACGCAGCATACCAAAACGAGGATGCCGGAGCAGCATCCGAGGAGCCAACCGGGTTGGCACGTGTCCTTGGTGTGCGTTTCCCACGCATTTCTTGCGGTTGTGAGGCTGCTTCTTGCTGTTCTTGAGGTGACGTTTTCCGATTTCCGTTACCTCCGTACCGAGGAGACAGAGGCGTGTCTTGGAAGCTTCCCGATGGGTGCCTGTTGTCAACATGTTTTCTCCTTTTCTTGTATCCCGTACCGCAAGGCGACAGGGGGGGGACATTGGGTAGGTGACTGCTCTACCAGCTGAGGAAGCGGCTCCTGCGGGTCGGCGAGCACAGCAATGGAAGCGAAGGGTTCTTCCGGTGCCTGTACTGCAGGCATGCCAAACATGACAGGAGCCGGCATCTGCGCTTGTCCCTGCGACGGCGAATCTGGGGCCCGCTCCTCCAACTGCGCTGCATGAGTAGTGGTCTCGGCCTCCCTTAGCGATGTTATGGCGTCGGTTACAGGCGGAGAGACGGAGGCAAGCAGCGGAGTGCAGCCCATACTTCCGACGTCTTTTGTAGAGCATGCAGCCACAGAAGCTCTCCGTTGTGGGGCTGTAAGGCACCGACGGGCAATCAAGGGGGGTGCGTCACGAGAGCTCGATCTCCAACGGAGGGCAGATTCGTGGACACCCGAGCAGCGCCATCGAGGTTGTGTTCCTCGCAGCTCTCATGAGTGTTAGAGTCTTGGTCAGCAGGAAAGGGGTCGCAAGCATCGAAAAGGGGGCGAAATATACTTGTCAATCTCACACACCACTCTGTCCAGGATCTTTGCGTGACCCCTTCGTAGGCATGCCACGCCTTGGCGGCATCTCGAAGGTGGTCGATGGACACCAGCCACTTGTGATTTTCCGACCAAGCATGGAGGCTGCCGAGCGAGTTGATGGTGGAAATCCACTCGAAGACGTTGTCCTGAAAGCCGCGGAACACCGGCACTGCCCAAACAGCCGACGATGGTGAAGCGGCAGGCGAAAGCCCGGAGTTCCACGACGACAGGTGGTCGAGATGGCAAGATAGTGCCGATAGGGCACGTAACATCTCCGCGCCGTTGTCGAATGAGGCGCCCGGTGAACCATGGGCGTAATGCACGTGGCACGCGGTGGTCCCGGTGCTCACGGCGGCGGGATTCATGGCTAAGGACGCGTGGACGGCGTCCCTTGTCGGGAACAGGTACGGGTGCAGTGGTGTGCAGCCACCGAGGAGGCCTAGACGCCTTCCCCGAACGGTGGTGGCAGTGGCGGCAGGTGAGCAGGTGCCGAGGAGGCCTGAACGCCGTCCTCAAGCTGCGCTTACCGCGGCTGCACGTTGATGGGTGCCATGGACGAGGAAGCCGGGACGTATGACTTCGTCTTCGTCGACTGCGCCATTGTAGATGGAGACACAGAGACAACGCCCTTGCTGCGGGCCGGCTGTTCTATTCTCTGACTTCGTCTTTATCTTCCTTGCGCTAGCCGAGCTCGCGCCAGCGGCTGGACGCCGCGCTTGCTTCCTTACAGTATGTATGTATGTATGTATGTATGTATGTATGTATGTATGTATGTATGTATGTATGTATGTATGTATGTATGTATGTATGTATGTATGTATGTATGTATGTATGTATGTATGTATGTATGTATGTATGTATGTATGTATGTATGTATGTATGTATGTATGTATGTATGTATGTATGTATGTATGTATGTATGTATGTATGTATGTATGTATGTATGTATGTATGTATGTATGTATGTATGTATGTATGTATGTATGTATGTATGTATGTATGTATGTATGTATGTATGTATGTATGTATGTATGTATGTATGTGTGTGTATGTATGTATGTATGTATGTATGTATGTATGTATGTATGTATGTATGTATGTATGTATGTATGTATGTATGTATGTATGTATGTATGTATGTACGTACGTATGTACGTACGTATGTACGTATGTATGTACGTATGTATGTATGTATGTATGTATGTATGTATGTATGTATGTATGTATGTATGTATGTATGTATGTATGTATGTATGTATGTATGTATGTATGTATGTATGCATGTACGCACGTACGTATGTATGTATGTGTGTATGTACGCACACTTTCAGGTTTTATTACTTTTTAATAGATCAATCAAGGATTGTTTATCACGTTTCTTAAGACAGCAAAATTGTTGCAACTCTGCCATAGTTCACAGTTGACGTAAGCCTTGAGTGTCCCCTGCATTTTCACACATGCACTTCAACTGCTTCACCGAGAACGGAATGGCAAATGACAACACTAGCACATACCTCACGCCACTAAGCACTCCACATATTCATACAATAATTTTACAAACGTAACAGTTTTTCGCGCAAGTTACAAGCTAGTTTTAATCAAGTTACAAGCTAGTTTTTAACAGTAACAAACTTGGCACCATGGTAAAATGCGTGACAAAACAGGACACAAAATGTAAAAAAAAACAGATCGAAAACCTGAATTGAGTCTATGTCGAATATACAAACATGATAAGTTTGGAACCTTAAACTAGAAGAAATAATGCAGCCACGTCACATTTCCTCCTATTTGTACTGTCAGTTCAGCATCTAAAATGTGTACATTGAACAAATTAATTTGAACTTGAGTTACAAACTAAGCATGATAAGATAAGAGTTTCTCCAATGTGTGTCAGTTTAGCATCTAGAATCAATACTTTCAATCCAAACGGCGGATAGCAGCCAAAACATGCCGAGATCGAGCGGCATCATCGCTCTTGGGGTGCACAGAAGATAGATGATTGAGAATGTGTAAAATTTTGGGGGTCATAAAAATGACCTTCATGAATTTTCCGACTGGCACGTGACCAGACGCTCTACGTTTTTTGTAAAGCTCCCGGAGAAGCTCTTGTCAAATTTATCAAAGGTAGCGCATGTATCTCGGTTGTGTGATACTATTTTTGTAATTCAAGTGAAATTGCATAAATTCCTCGGGAGTGTGAAAAATGGCGGTAAGAGAGGAACAAATTCATGTGTGTTAGAACGCAATAATACAATTGTGAACCAACCATACAACGCCAATGCCGTAAATGTCAAAAAGAAACCAGCGTGGTAGACGACAAGAGCGAATATGGCCATAATTGGTTTTGGTTTTACAGTTAGTGTAGCTGCATTCTTGGCTCGAAGATAGCGGAATGGCATGATCATTTGTGCGTCCATGTAAATTCAGCGACTGTGGTACCGCGGATATTAAAAGGGAGTTTCCCATACCTTCATGGGGTGGGATGGCGGACTGCGCGAGTTGGTTGAAATCCATGGTGCTTTAACAACAGCGCAAAGGAAGAGACGAAGAAAGAAACAGACACGAACGACGCTGTACTTGCAACAGTACAGTGCACAGAGTTGGAAGTACATTATCGTTTGTTTCTTTCTTTCTTGGTCTTGTCCTTTGAGCTGTTGTTAAATAACCATGGGGCGTGTAACAGATGTAAGTTGCCGGGGTTTGAGGGAAGGAATAACGTTTATTTCTGGAACACATAAGGGTGCACGGCGCCGCATCGTTGGAGATAGCGAAAGTGGAGTGAAAGAAGAGAGCGGAAAGAAGAGGCCACGCTCTAGAGATATGAGTGTCCCCTACACTAAGGGTCACGCTTGCTACATCTACATTATTAGAAAAGACTTGTAAGTCCTGGCAGCAGTCGGATTCTAACGCACTGTCTCTCACATTGGAGGCGGACGCTCTAAACACTTAACCACTACTGTGGTGGTGTGTGACACGCAACGTGTTGTCGGAATCAAGTAAGCATACAGCAAAGAGGGAGAGCTCATACTGGGTGCCTGGAATAAGATGGTCCTTGCAGTGGCAAGGATGCAACAAAGTAGACACAGTGTTCTCTAGGTACCTGGTAAACAAAGAATGGCGTATATCAACCCCCCTCCAAGAAGGGCTTAACAGCCCAGTAGACTTCTGTTCTGTTCTACCTGTCTTGCTGTGGAGAGGTTGAGGTTCATGTTACCTTGGCTACTCCATATCTATGAGTTCTGCAGTAGACTTAAGTGTGCGCCAACAGCAGTGGGGGAGGGCTTGTCAATGGGCGACGATGAGCTGTTTATCACCTTTAGTCTTGCTGCACTGCTAGACAGAGCAGTAGACTGGAAAAAGTAGTCCCCCCCCCCCCCCTCCTCCCACTACTGTACCAGTGGCCGAGCCCTAAAAATTCGGTCAGCCTTACTCATGGTGTTTTACCATGTACGATGGGGGGGGTATTCAAGCAAAGCTTTTTCTACAGGAACCATTCTCGAGAAAACGGGCACCTCACTGGACATAATTTAAGCTCCCCTCCTGGAGACCTGCGCTAAGGTACAGAATTATTGTGATAGCAACAGAGATAGAGATAGAGATCAGTCGTTCTGTGGTCACACTGTCTTTTTGGAGCTAGTAATCAGCGATACCAAGAATAAATAATTACATGTACACACATCTGCTCTTCCTAGCGCGAAACCAGTTCGTAGTACCTTCTACATTTGTACTCAGACAGTGTCTCCAATGTGGCCATCTCAAACCTGCACCTCGTGAAGAAAACTGAATACGATTCTTCCTAATTAAGGGTGTACGAATTGTATTACATTACAGTGAAAGTTCATGTAATCAAGCTGCTGTTGCCAAAGTACCGAGAAATGCATCTCTTCGCCACTACAAACTTTGTGGTTTAGGCATGAATGCGCATTACATAACTGTACAAATTCAAGCATAAGTACAAGCCGTAAGTGGTCGCTATATTAAGTACCGTACCTTCTGCACTGAGAAAATACAGGCATATCCTTGCATCTTCCCGATGGGTGCCTGTTGTCAACGCAGTTCCTTCTGCAGCTGGCCCGGGAGGAGAACCTGTTGGCGCCACGGTTGCACACCTCGACGCCGTACGATGTGGTTGCCCGCGCACAAGACTTAGTCCCGTGGTTGAAGTAGAACTCGTGCAAGACTTTCGGGCAGTACGTGAAGAAGGCGAGATCACACAGGTGGCTTCTCTAAAAAAATTATATCGTTGGAATATATCGTTGGAATAAATGTCATGCGAAGCATCTTTAAAGGCAGCTTTCTATAGACTCATAAAGCGATACTACGTGCTGAAGTCTGTTCGTTTAAGGTGATCGGTTGTGATGATTGTTCAACAAGGACACGTTACATCTGCACTGTTACGACCTGGCACAATCCTTAAGATAATTGCTATATTGATCTGGAATGGCGTCTCAATGCTTTAGCACGCTTTTATATAAGAGCTTACGTGCGAATTACGCATGTGAATGAGTGGAGACGCATCCCTGCGTGTGATGCATTCCCTAATTTTTACATAACCGAAGCGGCGCACAATCACATGATCTCAGCTGTTAAAGGTTCCTCCGAGATATTTTGGCACCGCGAACTAACTAACATGCCGTTTTGATTACGCGGTGTGTACAGTGTATACGCACAGTACGAGACCACTGCATGGCGCGAAAGTGGTTGAAATTTCAAGCAGAAACCCATGCGCCCTTCTTCGCAATGAGGCCATGCTTCAAAACAGGAATTATGGTCACAATCAAGCGCAAATCTACTGTGTAATTAGCCATCCTTGCAAAGTCACTGACCATGGTACGTGACTTCGGTCAGTCATGCAACGCTGCACGCGTTAATGCCGCTCTTAAAATGCATCACAAAGCAAACTATATGCGCAGCTAGTCATTCAAGCAACACTGGTCTCTCCGCTCCCGTAGGTGGGAGAATTTAGGGAAGGAGCGCCACTTCCAGACATCATAGGCAATATAAAATGAAAGAGTGTAAGCCAGCACTTACGCTGGCCTTCTGGAGGTATTTTAATATAGTGAACTTCAATTTCTTAGACCTGTAGTAATGGACAGATTTGAAAAAAAAAAGAATTACTGCGCCGGAACAGGCCTTAAACGGCGCCTTACAACTGCAATAAATAACGCAAATTTTTAATAGGACCGGGTGAGGAGAGGAATTATAGTAAATATGCAAGGCATTTGTCAATACCAGTACCACAAGAAAGGCAGCGCAAAACATTGAAGCTACCGTTAGGTTAATAACATAAGGCTATGCTCATAGATGGTAAGGTAAATTATTTCTGAAACACCTTTAAACTTATAAATGCCAGCTGTACCAGTGCCGTCTTTATTATCAGTGCAATAATCTCTTTGCAGTAATCATTTGAAATCATTGGGGTGCTCGCAGATGGTCTGTGCATATGGCTACGGGACTGAAGCAGGTGAAATAAGCGCGTTTAATAGAGAAGTTACTATCCCAGTAAGACAGAGCGGTCATAACTGTTAGACCCGGATTCGCAGCACAAAATGTAATTCCTTTACGCAATTGCTCGTTGTCGATTCCGTGTTGCACAATGATACCTTTTCTGCAATATTATATCAGTGAAGCTGGGAAATTTGATGTAAAGTTTACTTAGCAGAAATATAGAGACCAGCACCAGTTCTCATATTTTATCCCGCATTTTATTTTGTAGAGACATCAAGACTAATCAGAGGCATGCTTGCCTTTAAAATTACCTCTTACTACCAACCCGGAATTTAGAAATGCAAAAATTCATTTTTTTTCATAGAAATAACAGCGTCACCTGCTAGAAATAGTATCTCCAAGTGCATGTATATGTACATAATAACCATGTCGTGGTGTTTGCTGTCGTAAAGTAACGGTGTTTTTAATGTCTAAAAGCACCGAACGTCGCGGGTTCGATCACGACCGCGGCAGTCACATTTCAATGGAGGCAAAATGGTAGAGACCCATGTACTGTGTGATGTCAGTGCACGTTAAAGAACACTAAGACGGTCGAAATTTCCGGGACCCTCCCCTACGGCGCCTCTCATAATCATATCGTGGTTTTGGGACGTAAAGCCCCAGATATTATTATTAATGTTTAAAAGCAAGAATTAAGACGTAACAAAGTACATTTGGTTGCCATGTTGACGTTGCAACGTGCATTTGCGTGTAATTTTATGGTAACTATAACTGCAAGGTCGGATTTATATGCTTGCGACAATGCAATGGTAGCTATCACATAAGTGTCATTTTTTTTTTGAAATCCCAACGGCACGAAGAAAGACAAACCACATCTTCCACTCTCACAGTAGTCGGAACTTATGTTAGTAAAAATATTACATTGTAGTTTCCGGCGTAACTTTCTAAGTAGTTGAGGATAGCGCGAAATATAAGTGGTCTAGTATAGTAATAGACAAGGGGCCTCGAATGAATGGGTCACTCAATAAAAAAAAAAAAAAAACATCAGCATTACTCGCTTCACGAGAAAACTACCTTTGGGGATAATTGGCGACTTTATTACAAAGAATTGCACTTGATGATGAGTTTACTTGGTGATATCTTCTGACATGTTCTGGAGGCTATTACGAATAGGTAGATGCATCGAGTGGCAAGAGCGTAGTGACCCAAATTGGTATGACATGAAAACAGTTGCTGCACTCAACCGTATATATATACATACATGAAAGTGCGTGAAGTATTTTAACGGTGCTGCTTAAAACCTCCCTAGCCCAATTCACACAAACGCCCAATTCAAACACACACACACACACACACACACACACACACACACACACACACACACACACACACACACACACACACACACACACACACACACACACACACACACACACACACACACACACACACACACACACACACACACACACACACACACACACACACACACACACACACACACACACACACACACACACACACACACACACACACACACACACACACACACACACACACACACACACACACACAAACACGCACGCACGCACGCACGCACACACGCACGCACGCACACGCACATAGACACACACAAAAAACAAAAAAAACAGTACATGAATGTGGTTGTGCACGACAGCGCAGGTTTATAATACGTGCGATAGTTATCATACTGATTCCTAAATACGAAGATCTTCGTCGTGTAAAAAGTAGCCAATAAGTTGTGAGCACTGCCGCGAATAAAGCATTCGAAAGGTGGTTATTTCATAAGCGTGAGAATATAGTGTTGTCACTGCACAAAGCTCTCTCGATGCCCTTATCCTTTCGTTAGGTCCACCAACGTTTTGCTATGGATGCTGATTTGTTAACCTCGTCACGTGATCTAATGTACCGCCATGTAGCCGCTACTGCGTTTCAATTACCGCTGCACCAGTTCTGATTCCGCACTCGCTTCTCATGACGCCATTTTTATCGTTACTCGGACCACTCACCTCTTCCGACCCTTCATCGCCGCCGGTAGACACTGGATGCTTAATCGTGTGACCCGTCAGAGGCTCGGTCGAGGTCCCAGACTCTTGTTTTCGGGCACCGTTGCTTTCTGAGGTGACGTTCACGGAGCTCGTTCGACTGGTCCTCGGTTGTTCTCGGGCCTTGCTGCCTACGGATGGGGCGTTTTGAAGCGGCGCGGAAGGTCGGGCTGGCATTGCTGCTTTGACTGGTGACTTCGCCTTCGGTGATGGTCTTGCATCCACGGGCAGGAGCACTGCACGAGTTCAACGAATCATAATTCTGCGCCTGAGCGTAGACTAATGCAGATCCCATTCGAAGTTCGAGTACTCATGTCGAAATGAGTTATCCATAAATAAGGGTGAGTGTACTGGATGAGGCATGTGAAGTTGTAACAAAACGTTAAGGGTTCAGTGCAATGGAAAGAGAGGACAAAGTTTTCACTGTATCTCCATGTTGGTCCAGACGTGGCGACTGTTTTGATGCAATTAGAATCTTCCCCACTCTTGCTCCCTGATTTGATGACGGCTGTCATGGATATGTGTCGCGACATCCGACGTCAATGTCGGTAGTCACATGTGACCAGCCGCTTTGTTACTTTCAACGCAAGCAGACAGCGTTGTAATTCGCGTACCCGCTGCGCTGGCGACTGCAGAAATTAAGGCTGGCGATACGGGCTTTCGGGGAACGGCGTTAACAAGTGCTGTCGCACTCGACGAGCACACGCGCCTTGCGGCAGCATGCCATTCCGTTCTGTCGCCTTGTTATGTGATTATTACTCTCCCGATACTGTCTGGGACCTTACGCAATGACTGTCTGAATTATGGTGCCTGCTTTCGTGCATATTCTGTCTGAATCCACTGCTGCTGTTCAGACTGTCGAAACCATTCCCTGAGGTGTGGTTCTTGTGTGCACATAGATGACAGAGATTGAGCACAAAGAAAATATTGTCACGTGGTTGTGACGTCACGAAGGCAGCTGGCCACGTGTCCAAGATGAAACTCTTCATTTGGCCGAACTTGTGGCCGGGAAACGGAAAGTCAGATTACAGCAAGCAAGGCACGCTGTACAATGATAGCGGCGAACAGAGCGTCGGCCGTCGAAAAAGTGACTAGCGCTAAAGCGCGTCGGCATTTATACGTGTATCATCGAATACTCCAGCCTTATCACTGGTCGTCGCGTAAGCTTGAGTGTTCGCGTCTTGCGCGCAATCTTAACAAAACGATCTACAATAATCGCGAAGCTTCTCGAACACTGAGGCGCGGTTTGCGCTGAGCATTGCTGATGGTCTTTGTGGGCGTAAACCGAATACAGCAAAAGAAACGCGCGTGGCAATATCCAGCAACAGTAAAAATAAGGAAACGGGCAGTAGAACGACAATTTATAAATTTATATTAACTGCACGGATCTTCCTTCGCTACGCATAGGCTGTCTCTCCATTGCGACATCGCCATCGCGCATTCCGCGGAAAGACTCCATCGTGCAGAAAGCAAACACATCTCGTAGGTTGGTCGTCCTTTCTCTTGCTTCGCACTTAAATTGCTTTAAGCGATTTAATGCCAAGAAGTGATATCTAAGCGTATTTGGAACTATGCGGACCTTGCCCGAGCGGATAATGTGTGGAAGAAAGCGCCCCGTTATTTTTGGTTGTTGCGAGATTGCAGGTCACCCATATTTCGTTGTCGAGAACAGTGGGATGCACTGAATCGTATATGGGCGTTCAACGGGGACAGGAAAATATTTCGTTGTCGTAATAATTTCGGTGTTGTCCGATTGTGTTATTGCGAGTTTCGACTGTAGACATAATGGGCGCGATAAGTTAAGGAGCTCGAGCACGCTCTAGCCGTCGGAGTGCGCTCTTGTAAACTTAACCGTTAAAAAAAATTACACCATCTCCCACTAAAGGGAACCATGAGGGGTTGCGAAGCAGCATTGGGGGTGCACACCAAGTTTCCGTTTACGTTCACTCGGCCGTCGAAGCCAAGCGTCGGCGTCGAGCTACCGCTTCCGCTACAGAGAGACAACGCGAGTCTGCGGCGAGGGTAGCGAGGCTTTCGAGACAACTGCAGCGACCGGGAACCGACGGAGCGACCACACGATTCAAACGAGACTTCCTCGACCGAGCGCACGCGCTTATATGAAAGGGGGGAGGTAGAGGAGGGAGTGGGTTTACAGGCTGCAGCGCGGGGGGAGGAGAGGAGAAGGCGACCATACGCCTGCGTAAAGGAGGAGAGTGGGAGAGAGAATAGGGCGCATGCGCAGTAAGGGTGATCAGGACGCACACCACCACCGGATCGAACTCTGCTCTAAGCTGCTTCGCACCTAAAAGCGACTTCCAGTGCGTGATTATGGAGCGCGCTGTATACGCGCTCCAACCCTGAGACGGTGCACGAGAGCTCGCCCCTGCTACAGCTTCCGGAAAGATGACGTGTTTCCTACTCTCTCCTCCGATAAAATGCGTTCTCCTTCCGTACTCGTTCCTATACCGCGGAAGGAACATAACATTCACCATGTAACGCTTTCGTGCCCCCGAAAGCAGTCGGCGAAAATCGCCGTTAAGCTAAGCTCCGAAGGCGTCGCACTCGAGCGCATTCGAGCGTGTTCCTTTGGAGTTCGGAGCGCGCTAACTTAACGCGCCCAATGCACCCATTCAGCCATATAAATTTCATGTTTACACATTGCTTCCATACAAATCGCGTTCACTTCTTCTTTGTTCCAAATTCCGAATATATTCAATAAGCGAACCCGATGTTGAACACCGTTTCTTAAAGTATTCTCTTATTTGATTAAGTTCGATAATATTGGTAGTCTAACATGTGTTCCCAAAAAAATTTATTGCGGTGCTGCCACTAGATTTGTATGCATAAAACATAACACCCAGGCTTTTGATTTGGTATAAGTGGATACTCGGACGGCGCAACGAATAGCATGTATAGAACGAGGTCTACAGCTGTAGTTTTTTTTTTCGGTTAATAATTCATTATGCATGCGACATAAATACCTTGACTGGTAGAAAGCTAAGTGAGTTCCTATGCATCCCCTATACTTTCCTTGGCATCATTGTCTGTTAGTTCTCATTAATATTGTGTTTAACAAAGCAAACGAGCGCTTAAAACTTACACTTCTTTCCTTCATTCATAGCGAGGGTCTCGTTCTGGCAGACTTGGTGCCTTTAGGTAGTATGCGAGGGATGATTAGTCAGCTGACAGCTCGTAATAAGATCACGTACTACGTGACGCCAAAAGGCAAAAAGAGTGTTCCACACTCGCTGCAATGGCAACAGGCGGCGCTGACTGACGCTCCCACGTTTAAATGCAGATATATACCCTATAAAGTGGACGGAGGGATGACCGCTACCGTAGGTCAGTGGTAGAGCTTCGGACGCGTTATTCGAAGGTCGCAGGTTCGGTCCCTGCCGGTGGCAAGTTATCTTTTCGTCCACTTTTATTTCTTCACATTTACATTACAATTACTTCTAATAACATCCCCTATACTTTCCTTGACATCATTGTCTGTTAGTTCTCGTTAATATTGTGTTCCTATGCTGTAGTGTTTTTATTGAAGGGTATGGAATGCAGATGGCGAGGACGGCGTGAAAAGCACTGGCATCCTAATCACGAACAAACGACACTTTCGTTGTGATGCGTGTTTTTGATTGATGAATGGACGCTTTGTTCCCCGGAACGTCTGCAGATAGCTTTTCCTTCTTGGTTATCATGTTTCTTTTGTTTACACCTGCCTTGCGATCTAAGTTGGTGTGAC
>JALIZH010007800.1:0-80532 GCA_030522465.1 Rhipicephalus appendiculatus
TGCAGAGCCATTTGGGAGGGCTTTTATCGAAAGCATGGGTATACCCACAGGCATGTGCACAGGGTGCGGGGGAGGGGGGCAGACCAGGCGGGTGGACGCCGTCTGCTATAATGATCTGAGGGGGGCTCCAAGTCTGCCGCATACCTTTACTCACTCGGACATAATCCTTCACTTTAAAGAGTTCGTTTCGCAGAAATTCCGGTGTCGGCGATGGCGTTGTTGGTTGTGAGCGAAAAATCATCTCGTCCGTGACCGAACAATTCAGAAAGATGCAAATAAATCAATAAAAATGTTCGCTTCGAGTGAGAACTATCGAACACACACCGTCTGCACGGCAAGCAGGTGTTCTACCACTAAGCCATGGGTACTGCTTCAAAACGCTTCGGAAAAAAAAAATACTATATGAATTTCATGTAGTGCGAGGACATCCATTCGAGCGACAATCGAACCCAGGCCGTCTGCGTGGCAAGCAGACGTTCTACCACAGAGCCACGCTACTGCTCGAAACTGAATCGAAAAAAAAAAACAAAAAAAAAACAATATGAATGTCATGTAGGGCAAGTAGTCTCCTTAATGAACGTAATTTTGCGTGGCAGAAGCGTGGAATCGCGCCAGGCTTCAAAACGTGAATTACGCAATGAGTGGGTTTTCTAAAGGCCCACCCACTACAAAGCGCTCAAACATATGTTCGCGTGCTTAACAATTATATTTGCAGTGACATTCTACGATAGCTTGAAAAGGGCCAGCGTTACGCGCACAGTCGCGCGTTTCCTTACGGCACGGTTGAGGCATGCACCGAGAACCGAAGTAGGCAAGCAACTGAGAAGGCGATGCACACACGGCCCGATTGCGCTATCGCGTTCTACTCTTGAAGGCGAAGCTCAAACGTCCTCAAAGTTTATTGCATCCATCGTGAAGCGTGTTCTCCTTCGGACTGAGCCAGTAAAGGGGGGGGGGGGGGGCTGCGGTGAAACTTGGTTTCTCCATTAGGCCCCACCTAATGCAGAGCCCTACGCATCGTGCCTACACTTAACTGTAGGCACGATGAGATGGTCATGGAAAAAACTCGATGGTGTCGTCGCTCTGTAATTGAGACGTTATAAAGACCGCGGAACGGCACGTGTGAAGGTGACAGCGAGCGTAGGTCGGCAGGTTGACGTGACGCGGAGTCGTTTTGTCGCGTTTTCTGAGAGGGCAGTTGCGTGCGCATCGTGGAGGATAAGAGCGAACATCCACGATAGTTAGTGTCGCAGCTGCTCAATCGCTGAGCAATACAACGACGATTACTCGGCGAAGGTTCATTAGAAGCATAGTTGGACAAGTCCCCTTTGTGTTGTCTTTCTGTAAAGCCATAGAACACTGGCCTTGAGGGCTGTGGTCTCAGCGCCGTAAACATCACGAGTGCAAACATGCAATTTACTGGAAACTCGATTCACTAGACAACATCGGTGACAATACGTTTCTTTGTTCTCAATTCTTAAAGCGAAACATGAGGGGCGACGTCACTGGGACTTAACGGAAGCCAGCACGCAACGTCAGGAGTCTTGAAATATGGCTTCGACCTTTGAGCGAACCGTTTGTTGAGCTACTTCGCCGGAGCCAACACAAGCGGGCTCCCTGCGGTGTCTTGCGAAACACTCTTACGGTTCGCATACGTTCCCTGTCGATCTTGTGCTGACTTGGACTGCCGATTTTCTTCCTTGTGTCGAATGTCAGAACGCATCTGGAACTCTGACTGCGGACGGTCTACTTGTCCATCGTACTCTGCTCCGAACAAGAGAACGACAGCGCACCACTACGAGTGAGCCTTCAAGCAAGGAAGTATAGCCCAAGCAAGGAGGTATCGTGTTATCATGAACAAAGCTCACCTTGCCCTCTGCGTGCTCGTAGTTCTACTGGCGATCGTGCTAGCAGCATCGCATCCCGCCGGTGCACGAAACCAGGCTCCCCAGTCGACGGCGAGGACCAACAAGCCGCGCGCCGGTGGTCCGGGCATTATGACCAACAACAACAGCGGCAACGACAAATGCAACCAGGACGACAAGGACAAGGAGGATGAGGAGAGGCAGCAGAAGACCAAGTAGGAAAACTCGGCAACCGCTGGGCTTTATAAGCAAACGAGGAAATTGTGTGTTTTTGAGAGCCCTCCCTAGATGTGTCTCGTTCATTGTCCGGATTTGTGTATGGAAACTGTTTGTCGAAGTGTTTCTCCGTGAATACGCTTGTGTGCACCAATGTATGGCAAATAGAGCTTTGCAATAAAATCCCATTCGTGTGACGAGAATGCTTGAAGTTAATGACGACCACTGGGTGGGAGCGGGTAATGGGGTACCATTCTATACTGCCGAGGCACACGCTATTTATTACTTTTTTTCATCTTTTATCTTTTACAGCTGGTTAACTTTTCTCAGATTGACGGATTCGAAACGTTAGCACTAGTATTAGGACGTGTACTGTCACGCGTCCCTTTTTACCGCCGTGGTCCCGGTGCACCACGGCTTACACGTGGGCCGATATCTTTCCTGCCGGCTGTGACATCTAACGGCCCCGAATTGCTCCAGTTGCTGTGCCGGATCTCCCCAGTTGTCTGGTGCATCATCCAGCCGCTGAAGGAATCGTGCAATAAATTTGGCAGCCTGGGTTTTTTCCTTGTCGGCACGCGTTTGCGCACGTTGGCGTGCTATGCGGCAGGCATGAAAAATTAAACTCTACGCTTCTCCTTTCCGTTATTTGAGTAAGGACGGCGAAGCTCGCACCAGAAGCGGTAAGCAAGATCGCACAAGGTAATTCAACTCTTTATCTCTTATCTTAACGCGTCCGCATAAAATGGCTTCAGGTGAAATATACACAATTTGTGGTCTCACAGCATCGCCATCTGTCTGCCTGTTTCTACAAATTACGTATTTCATCTGAAGCCATTTTATGCGGACGCGAACAAGAACAGGCGCACACCATCTCGTGCGTGGTGCGCGGGCGTCGTCGTCTTCTCCTGGTCGAATTCTGGTAGCCCGCGCTAGCGCGCTACAACATCATTACTTATGAATCAAGCTCACCGCGATCTGTGTGCATGCTAAGCGCCATGTCCATCTTGAGAGGTAATTCCATTGAGAGGGGAATTCGATGTTGTGAACGCGCTCTAGGTATGTAAAACTTTCCTATTAATGCGTGTTTTCGAGGATTCATTTCGCGCGTCACGAACATTAGAGCATATTTAAAAGGACATAGGTATAAATTGAGGAATACGCAGCGAGCGATGGAATAAAAATGATAGGGGTAACTTTAAGGGACAAAAAGAGAGCAGACTGGTTCAGGGAACAAGCAGGTGATAAGGGCATATTAGTCGAAATCAGGAAGAAATGTGCATGAGCAGGGCATGTAGAGCGTAGGCAAGACTACCGCTGGTCATTAAGAGTAAGAGACTGGATTCCTAGAGAAGGCTAACGCACGAGGGAAGACAGAAATTTAGGTGGGAAGATGAGATTAAGAAGTTTGCGAGTATAACATGGCAGCAGCAAGCACAGGACCGGGTTGATTGGCGGAACATAGGAGAGGCCTTTGCCCTGCAGTAGGCGCCGTCGAGCTGCTGATGATAATGATGGTTATAATATTGATGATGATGATGGTGTATAAAAAAGCCCGCTGTTGCTAATCGTGGTACACAGGCCGCATGCGACTTTTCGCCTGCAGTATACTGCCGGGTTCTAATAGCCCAGAATCATTACATTAACATTAGCAAGCGACGCAATGCTAACGCTACGAGTGTGGTACGAACTTCTCTTTCGGAATAGAGGGAAACCAGCGGAACGCTAAAGCGAATGAAAACACTTTCGACATCATCTGTGCAAATGTTTGCAACTTACAAGTTTGTCAAATGCCTCTTTATCCCAACGGCGCCTATTCGGGATGCATTCGGCAACGGGCGTGGTTTGCCGTGCTCTTTTCAATATTTCAGAGACCAAGCTTACACACCCGCTTTTGTCGAACATAAAACGACATAAACAGAGAAAGAATCTCGGAAACAACGCATATAGCAATGCTTTCCTGTCCAAGCATCAGGACACGTATCTAAAGTAGTTATAAACATCTGTCGTGACCAATTGGTCTAAACAGTGCATAATTATGACGTTATAAATTCTCAGCGGCTGGCTGCCGTCTGCGTCTCTCGTTGATAACTATACATCGCTCCCGTCGTCTTTGTGTTCGCTAAAGTGCGAGTAAGTTCGCCAAAATGTTCTGCGTGCACACAGCACTCCTGCCCCTTATTTCTCTGAACATTTACTGATGCCGCCTACACCATACTAAATTACTCTATTTTGTCTAGTTAGACAACCATTTTCTCGGAAAGCTGGACGACTTCAGACGAAACGTTAGAAGGAACCTCCGCCCCTTTTGTGGGCATCCATAGACGACTCTTGTAATGCGCTGTGTCTGGTCACAGTTGCGTGTGACTAGCTGCGCAGCGGGCGAGCGCGAGTGAACACGAAACCGGCTTCACGGCTGTGCTAACTCCCTTTGTTCGAATCCATTGAAAAGAGAGCGTGACGCAGGGTTCTTTTTTACTTCAACGTTTTGAAGAAGCAGCGCAAGGTCATATGAGGGGATTTCCACGGATGTCGCGTATGTCCCAGTTTGTCTGTTCTCGCACAAGAGAGAGAGAGAGCGAAAGAGAGAAGTTGTGCTGCCTGAAAACACGGAAGAAACAGAAAAATAAACTGAACAAGACGAATGCAGTTCTGAATCACGGAAAAAATGGGAAACGACTCTAATCCTTGACATAGGCGTCTAACAGTGGTAATCGCACCTAGGCGCTCGTGTGTCCTGGTGTATTCCTTGGGTTAACTTCGTATTTCGTCGCACTGCCGATGCGGATTTCAGAGGCCAGGTAGAAGGAAGCGCGTAGTTGAGATATGCTCCGACAGGTGCCGCAACGATCCCAGCTGCTCACGTGCAAACCGCCTGCTCTTTCATTGAACGCGTTAAAGTAATTTGCATTAATTATCCTGACAGTTAGAATGCATACCAGGTGCGTGCAATTAGGCGATACACCTTGAACGCAGATTATTTGCCGCAGCCTTGGCCTAGTGATTGAGTGTTCAGCTTGCCCGCAGTGCGACATTTGGCTATGTCTAAAAGATGGGCGGTCCTCGGAAAATATCCCGCGTGATTCGAGTCCCGTCAAATGGGCGTAAAAAAATCTAACTGACCGACGTTTCGATAGGTGCACCTATCTGAGGACAAAGATAGGCCCACATATCCAAATGTCGTCCAGCTTGCCTGAGGTACCTTCTTCTGTTCATTCAATCATCAATCTGCACTTTATGTTTCCATGCGTCGGCTCCCATCTGGACTTCGGATGTCAAAATTCAGACACTTTACTAGATTATCAGCACTAGTTATACGGTAACGACTGGATTAGGAACAGTTTCTACTGCGTAAGCTGCAATGCTTTCTGCTGGTGTCGCCAGCGGTAGAAGTGACCATAAGCAGATTCGTAGATCACTGTAGTTCTGCTGGTTTGCTTGCCTTGACTGTTAGCCATGTCTACAGAAAAGTATCCATGACATCAGCAATAAAGCGTTCATGTTACCACAAGCCGTAAAAATCGTACAATATCCACATAACTGCCCAAAATGCTGTTGCCTGCAATGAATTATTTTATTCCCGGCTTCTCACTTCGTGGATGGTTACGTCTGCTCGTGGATGGTTACATCTGTGACAGTAGAGTAACATTCAAACAGCGCTCATTGCTTATCGCTGTCATCGGCGGCCAAACTGGGTGTCCACGTTGCCCACTATTCGAATGGAAGGCGGTCGGAAGCCGATGCCGAAGCGACCCAGGAAGAACAACGGTCCCAGCGTAGTGGGGGCCGGTGGAGGCACCGGGGCAGCCTGCGCATGCCCGCAGCATGCCGGTTGCACGATGATGACGTCAGACCTGCTTCGAGTCGTTCTCGTCGGAGTCTTATTCGCCGGGGTCGCATTCTCGCTCCCGCTGTGAGGTTCATCCAAGTGCGCAAGAGGCAGGCCTGCCAGCAGAACGCAGGATATGGCGAAAACATGCTTCGAGGTTGCTGGACCCGCGAAGAATGTCATAGTCTTGAGGAAAACGTCGGGCTGATCTAACCTAGAGGCCTGTAACACGAATGCTTAAGTGGGAGTGACGTGCGCTTAACGTGCGCTTGTGGTTCTTAAGAACGGTGTCTTTGGTTTCTATCGCACACTTACAGGGTTGGAAGGTTCTAGGAAGCTTTGAGCAGAGTTGGTAACCAGAGAGCCGCAGGGGTCCTAACACATGCGCGAAGAACGTTCTTCAGCTATCCCAATGGTCAAGGAGCCTCCTAGTCTTGGTGCTGTCAGACACCGCAGAATTCAAAGCTTGCAAAGAGCTTCGAGCAAACACTCACGATGGATGGCAGGCGTGTACCGCGCACATGGAACGTCTGCACAGGCTTATCCTGAATACAGTGTCTTCGGTTTCCGGCGACCGATGATAGGATCCAGAGTAGCTCGAGATTCTTGTTTTGACGAGGTGCGTACGGGGCTGGTATATATATACACGGCATCTGACTTATCGAGTGTAAGTATGGAATTGGGGCTGACGCGTCCGGTAAAGTGGAACGAGCCGTCATTGTGCACCTATGACCTCGCGCCACATCATGTCTACATCATGTCCACTGAGAGCCGAAGGTGAGCTTACCGTATCGAACTAGCTGGAATACTATTCTGTGTGTGCCAGCGCTGCTGGATGCAAACGGAGCCACGGGCATTATTACCTGTTTTCTATTCTCCACATGCCCGAGATTTGGTTTATCTCTCTCTTTTCTTTTACACTATTCTTCTCTTCGGTTTGACGTTAAATATGGAGAGAAAAACAACCGTACGTTAGACTAACATTTTGTTCTAATTTTTGACGCAGCTTCGGTGTCGCTTTTTGCGGTGGTAATGAATTCTTTCCCAAACCGTCGACAAAGCATTCAAGCGAAGTGCCTTTTGTGCTCGGAGATGCCGGATGCATGGGATGCAAGCTGACGACAATTTTTTTTTTCGGCGCATAACTTAACAAGGTTCTGTCATTGTGAAACCCACGCTTACGCTCTATAGAAGCGCCATTGAGACGAAGAAAGCAGGTGGAACTGCCCACGGGGAGGAACGCGAACAACGCGCACGCCACTTGGGCCAAGGACGCGGATCGGTCAAAAACGGCACCCTGGGAAATCTGGCGCGAGGCCGTCACTTGCAGATGAAACGTTCGTGGCCCCGCTACGCTGTACATTGCAGGAAGGGGAGCTGCTTATTTATAACGCCGCTCAAATGCTTCCACAGCGAGCGAGGCTTGGAACTTAAAGCGGTCGGGCCAGCGGCCGACGGTGGCCTGTTGCGACCTGGAAACCTGTGTCAACACGCCAGTTTGATCTCCGAGGCGGATTCTTGCTAATGGTCACTGCCATCGTTCTTAAGCAGTGTGCTGACAAGCGCGGCGTCCGCATGTCTCTACAGCCAAGGTGGCATATAAGCAATACTCAAATGCGAACTACAAAAATACCGATAAATAAGAGAACTGTAGCGAGAATTCTAGCGTGCAGGAGATGTAGTAAAAACAGGTGAGAAAAAACAAGGGTCAGAAGGCTGTATGTCATCCCCCCGGCCTTTTCAAAGGAGACACCATCAAATACCATTATCATCATCACTATATAATATTCTGGCTCCAAGGTTCACGCCGTGTTACCGGCGTCATTCTTGCATCATCGACTTATGAGAGGTCACACAAGGTGAAATAAATAATGGCAGCATTGAACAGCTCAATGGCGCGGTAGAAATGTCACATGAGTGTGAAAGAAAAGGGGAACCAGAAATAAAGATTTATATACGTCTTTGAACGACCTTAGACGAATAAAGATTTATATTCGTACACCATATAAGCAGGGAAGTATAGCAGTTTCCGTCCTTAGTGAACACAATCGTAAACAACGGCCACAGAACCATTAGAAGGTGTTTCCTTAGGTCACCTTTTTTGGAAACCATAAGCAATGTTTTTTTGTTTGTAAATAGAAAACAGTGACATGTTGACAGGCTGCTGTCAGATGGCCATACATAACGTCTATTTAAGACTTCTCTCTCGTAATTGGTCAGCTGTGTTTACGAGTTAAGATTTATATTACCCTAAAAAATCGTGAGAACAGCTTGGAAGATGTTTTGCGCAGTACAGTTATACTACAGAAATGCACGCTCTCACCTAGTCCTATACAGCTTCAAGAGCAGCTGTGGGCAGGCTGTCGGTATCGCTTTAGCAAGGTTGTTCAAAAAAATAATCCACGCATCTCCACGAAGTGAATGATGACGAATGGGCGAAGCTAGGCCCTAAGGTCGATAATGTCTACTTGTATAAAGAGTTTGTGCTTGTAGGTGCTTTTATATTGTTCCTTCACAATTATAATTCTTGTTCGTCTATTGTAAACCTTTTATTTTTGATTCACATACACACGCTTCGACTATAGCAATGGTTTTCTAACGACCATGACGGCGGACAGTGAGCTTCGACGACAAAGCTAGGTCCTAAGGTCCATAATGTATATGTTAAGCCGCCGACTAGTATAAAGGGTTTGTGCTTCTAGGTGTTTTATATTGTTCTGTCGTAAATATGATTGATATTAGTCTATTGTTAAACCTTTTTTTTTGTATCTAATGTCCACGAATCTCCCCGTGACGGACGCGGAAGACGACAAGGCTAGGCCCTAAGGAGCTTCGCCCCTAAAATCAGTTTCGCCGCTAGGGCGAAGCAATGAATACGATATCAACAAATTGTAGTGTTATAGGAAGTAAGCTGGCAGCTAACTCTTTTGGATCCGATCACGCGTAACTCTACAAAACGCTGGTTTAAGCGAGCACAGCCGCTCGAGGGAGCGAAGCAGTTTCCGTGATGTCTGTCGTCTCAACGCGAAGTACGCGGTGAGAGCACATGACGTGTACCACCCGTAGACTGATGTCTGTCGGCATAGCACGCCCGCGAGCTCTCGCGACCAGGCCGTTATGATCAAAGTTAGGAGTTGCTACTCGAGCGACGCATCCCCTCCCCCCTCCTCCACGTAGCTTCATTCTCCTTCCCATAAGGTAAGATGGGCGGGGCGTTTTATTTCTGCTTGAGGAGCCATCGACTTCAGGCTTTGCACGGGGGGCGATGTTATTGCATCCGCCCTTCGTGCGACGGAGATGACCCGCTCGTTTAATCGCTTCAGCCGCGCTCTCCCCAGCGCTTGTGCGCTTTTTCTAGCGCTAGAAAAATACAATGCGCGAGGCAATGTCATCGATTTGAACTTTATATGGAACAAGACCGCGACGGCGACGGTAAAAACATGCCGAGAGGGTCAATATAATTGCTGTCGCAATAAAAATCGATACAACTGTCGGACGAAACATCGGCCTTAACGCTGGTCTTGCCCACCATAGTCATTTAATTCATATCTGTGCGAGTCATCACTTGGGTGGCTACAGCAGCAAAGATCACAAATGAATAAATTAAGATTTTGCCGCACAACTGCGACTTCTGTAGTTGCCTATAATTACTGTATATATAAATTTCTGTTATATTTTCTCCCAGAATTATTGCTGCTTTCACAATCAGGTTTTCATAGTCAGGCTAAGGCAGCAACGCAACGCAGCGCTGTCGACTAAACTGTCGACTGACGATCACACAAAAGGTGCGTCCGAAGTCACGTAAGGCTCCTCGGAAATCGAGCTATGGAACAAGTTACGTCCCTGTTTTGCAAACCGTAACCAGTGGTGCGTCAACGCTAGCCGTATTGTTACCACCTTGAGATTGCGCAAACGTCGCCACGGCCTCGTGTCCAGCGACATCACACCCCATGTTCCGCCTCTCTCGCCGCAACGACCTTCAGCCTCGAATGCTTAATTCTCCTCCCACCATTCTGGCGAGGTATCGCTACTCACAGTGTGTGCCGTGAGATTCGTCGCCGGCACGCTGTTCAAACAGCGACGACCCCAAAAAACCAACTACGCCAGGAAGAACCCATTCAGCGTAGACCCTCGTGACCATGCATGCGTGCTTGATTGTATATATATGCAAGCGGATCCTCACGAAAGGGCTTTCCAAATAAGAGTTGCTCCGAAGTGCGGCCCCCTCCCAGGTCACGCCATTTGCCGCGCTCATTTTCATTTTGTGTAAATCCGAGATTGATATTGCCTCCTGGTCGCACCACAAACTACTCAGTGTCTACGTTCACGGTCATCCGAGCAAGTGACACATTTTACAAACTGCTGAAACCGAAGTGACTGACGACGTTCTTCGTAACGGAAAACCTCTCAAGGCAGCAAAATGAACGGTTTCCACGGTATCGTCTTCGCGTGCCTCGTGGTTTCGACGCTGAAGCTCGCTTCAGGTATGTCGACTAAGAAGGCAATGGTAGACCACGGAAGCCTGAAGGGGCCAGGGAAGCAGCAAGGCCTGCCGGCTGGCAACAAAATGCACAGCACGATGTCGCCGTCCAGCGCACCGAGTGAAGAAGACGAGGACGAGTCCACGGAAAGCGAGAGCATGGAAGCTGAGCAGATGGGCGAAGGTGCGAAGAACTGTACGATGTCGGGTACGGATATGGGCGCAAAAAAGGACATGGCCAACGGCGACATGAAAGGCGGCGCGACAGCCTCCCCAAAGAAAGCCATGATGAACAACGGGAACATGGGCATGCGCATGACCAAAGCAAACTGCACCACTCAACAAATGGGAGGCATGGCGAGCGGCGGTGGGAATAACATGAGGACGACGACGATGATGACGAAGGAAAAGGACAAAATGCAATCCACAATGGCGACTCCGAGGGGACGTCGAAATTGTAAGCGTTTTTCGAAAAGTGCAGCTGGCGACGAAAGTTTGCTCGATAATTATACGATAACGCGAAAAATCCACAATCATTTAAGCTCCTTTCTTGTTTGGCGCCAGGAAAGCAGTGGAATGGTACATCAGTGACATGCACTAGCGCTAGCACTCACCTGCAATTCAGGTGGTGGGCCAAGGGAAAAATATTCACGGATCGAATGCGCAAAAGTTTTAGTCCCTAAGTTCTTACTGCCTGACTTCATCATTTCTCTGTAATTTTCTCTTTTTCACGATCTGATACAGTGCATACGAGCCCCTCTTGGCTATGGGCCCACATTTTTTTTTGTGATGATTTGAAATAACATTAGGTTCCTACTGTCGACTGTGATGTAGTGTTCCTTTATGGTAGCTTCAGTTCTATCATTCATCACCTAGACCTCTCACTGTTAGGTTTTTTTTCTAAAGGATCCTAAATGACGGGAGGTCATCTTCTTACACCCCAATGCAGTAGGTTGGTTCTTAAAGTGAATTCGATTAGAAAATATGTTAACCATGGCGGCTGCCTAATTATAGGCTGCTGTCACAGATGACAGGCTTAGTGAATTACGCTTTTGTGGCTGTATTAAGAAATAGGAATAGCACTGCCTGTAGCTGCCCAGTTGCATTCACTCATTTATCAGCGCAATCACGCTGGCCGTCGAATTCTATTTTTTTTAGTAAGCACCCTAATGTAGGAACTTCTCTGTAAACACAAGCTTAAAAAACAAGAATGATAAATTATGTTTGCCCAGTCCTAAAGTGGAACTCCATCGTCAATTCATGGCCTTCTCGCTATTACGCTGAATGCTGGGTATCGCGGTTGAGCCACAAATATTGTGCCTTTACGTATGTGTCTGATAAGTCATGCTTTTTATTTTTCTCTCGCAGAATGGCACTTGCCTCCGGGATGTCACCTTCACCCATCACCGCGGCTCAATAACCTGCCTGAATAAAACCAGCAGCTGTGATTCAAACAAAAACACCTGACACGATAGGTAATAGACAATTTTCAGCGACGTCTACGACCCAGAGTTTCTTGCCACACAGTCGTTTCTCTGCTTGTTTCCATAGCAAAGTTGCTTTTATGCTCCTGCTACTGATGACTGAAGTTCGTGTTATCAGCTGAAAGAGTTCATTTGGTATCAAACCTTTAAGAGAAGAGAATGCTTCAAATGTGTATTTGAAGCATTAAACTGACAATATCGCTGGTGCCCTCTAGGTATCGTTGGAAG
This sequence comes from Rhipicephalus appendiculatus, assembly GCA_030522465.1. Taxonomy (NCBI): domain Eukaryota; kingdom Metazoa; phylum Arthropoda; class Arachnida; order Ixodida; family Ixodidae; genus Rhipicephalus; species Rhipicephalus appendiculatus. Next base: position 12,103 of record JALIZH010007800.1, read on the forward strand.
AACTAAGACAATACAGTCATAAAAGTCACTCAGTACGTGTTTCGCCACGCCAATCGAATCCAGGCGCTGCGTTTGCACGGTCTTCGGTAGCAAGTATAGGGAGACCATGCATTGTGCGAACGCCCGAGGAGCAGTGCACCTACGAAGAACGGCGACAAGAGCTAAGACGGGAGTGCGCCCGTCAGCTCCGCTGGTCAGCCATCTTCACGGAGTGGAATAGTCTGGAGACTTTTTTTATTGTTGTTGTTGTTGCTGTTGCCATATCGCGTACACACCAGCTGCATACTTGCTGGTGAGTTCTCTAGTTTTTTCTCCCCTGTGACTCAGCGCTCTTCTTTTACCAATACCTCAGCACTTTCTCCGCCCATCAACATTCATTCACACCCCTTAGACTCTCTTGAAACTTAATTTTATTTTTATCTTCTCGCTTCAAAGCTTAGCCAACCCGTATCACCTTGTGCAGGCTCCTTCTTTGTCTTCGTGCGAGCATGCAATGCCGGGCGCCCCCGAGTTTTTCGCTTTCCATTGTGTCCCAATATCAAGCACACTACTGAGTTTCCAAATTTAACTCCTAGGACCATTACACCTTTTCATTCACATCTAGACTCCTTGTGCCTATAGACGTCAGACTCTGCCCAGGCGGCGCTGCGAAAAACGCCGCCACCAGCGCTCTCATCGCCGCCCTGGCCATAACTGGGTAGTGCAAAGAGAGCCGTCCGCAAGCGAATGTGCATAGGCCATGTACAGAACCCCCCCTCTTTCGTTCAATCAAGGACCTGGAAAGCTTCTTCCGTCAATCCACCCTCGCTTAAGAAAAGTAGGGAGCTCATCAAAGTGAACTGCGGCTACAATGCAAAAGGTGTTTTAGTTATTTCGGCGTGCTGCAACTCGCATGTGTAAGCATCGCATGACATCGAGTTCGACGCACTCCGACGTGCGTTCTGTACCGCCTAAATGCGTTAAATTTGCGCATATACATAATGTCAAAGCGATGAAGTACGTACACTAGCAAGGTTTCTTACGATCAGTGGCACAAAGCTCGCCTTATCAGGCACGAATGGCCACGATGATTTTCGCCTTTGCAGTTGCATTCTCATATCTCTCGCTTCCTGTGCGTTGAACTTTTATTACGCGTACTGTTGACGATTGCCTTCCGTTTGTATACACTGCAAATGGGGATACGTGCGTGTCCACTTTCTCGGTGTACAACGAATGGCAAAACCGTGGCCTCCGAGATAGCTCCGGCAATCGCGGAGACCACGGGCAAGAAAAACCTGACGGTGGTCACGACCAACATTTTGCGATTGTATGACGCACGTGTTAGCATTTGCTAGTTAAAGCCGGAACTTTGAACCTTCGATGCGTACGTGCGCGATGCTGTGTGGTGAGGACCAGTTCAGATTATGGGTGGTCGCGGAGTGCGCGATGTTTATCGCGCGCTTCACGAGTCTGCATTTAACTGCTGCATGGCGCGCACCGTGGTCTGAGGCTCTGCTGATCTTCATAGCCAAGGTTACCACGGTTCTACGACAAGGCTACTCAAAACACTAACATGAGACCCACATTATCACACTTTCTCATGCGACCGGCTGTGGAGAACGCGAGTAATTCGCTTACCCAACACGTTGGCAACGGCCCGTATCCAAAGCTCTCGCCGTTCTGCTTCGTGCAACAGCTGTGGTAATCGGTAAAACTGAAGTCCTTTACGTCCGTGGCAATTCACAACTCAACAGTAGTGTCGACTGAGGCCTTTCTTCGTAGCGCGCGGAGCTGCTGCGTCTGCTCTTGTTTTCGCCGTCGTTCTGGCACGCACTTCATGGCGGTTCGGTTGCGCGCCCGACTAGCGTAGAGGCATTCGTAGCTCTTTTTCTGAGTGTTCAATGCACCAACACACCAAATATTTAGGTTAATCGTTGTTTACAACTCGCTAGTTGCACCTGGTTGCACAGCAAACTGTGCAAGGGAGCCGGCCCTTGCACTACCCAAAACTGCTCCGACAGGTGGCGCTACGTGTCTGCAAAACTCCAGAGTCTGACGTCCATTACAACACAAGGCTGTGCATTTCTCTCCCTTTGTTATCGTGGGTTTCTCTCTTTATTTACATGATCTACCCGCCTTTTTAATCCTAACGCCAAGGTAATTGCATTCATGTATACTTGTAATTATTTTCAGCAGCTCCATCGCAACAAATGACATTCACTTTAGAGATTTAATAGAAAGTCATCGCTTGATACATCGAACGATTCCCTCGTGGGCAAGCGAATGTTAAGTAATATGTAGCTCTAACACGCGGTAAATAAAGATAGACAGGTGGCATTGAAAATGTCAAACAGAAAGATATCGACGGAAGCTGCAGCAGCAAAACGATGCATTAGTACGTTTGTTTTTATTTCGAGCAGCGAAATTGTGTGCAGCCCCCCACGTTGTCCTGCAGTGCGCAGCTTTATATCGTAAGTAGAACAAAATAAAAAAAATTACACCATCTTCCGCTAAAGGGGACCATGAGGCGATGCGAAGCAGCGCATGGGTCGACTTAAAGTTCCGTTCATCACGAGCACCTTGCCCGATGTTAACGCGTCCTTGCAAGTGGAGCACACCATGAATTCACTGTAGTTGCTGTTGCTGTTACTCGTCCCGAACTCTTGTTGGAGCACGCCACACCACGCGGGAGCACGTGGGTTCATCGCGCGTCTGCAGAATCCCGTTCCCCGACGCCATCAATAACGGCACCATAGCGCCATTGCGAAGGAGAGTGCAATGGAGCGAGCGCACAGCTGCGCCGGAGAGAGAGAAACGGAAGAGGAGAAACGAAGCGGAGGCAGCGCACACGCCACCTCCTCCACCCCACCTCCTCGCGGGGGCTCACCCGAGGAGAGGGTCCTCCCACCTCCTCGCGCTCACGCGAGAGGGGGGCAGAGTTGGCGCATGCGCAGTAAGGGAGGGGACACCGCACGCACACCGGATTGAGCTCCGCCATAAGACGCTTCGCATCTAAAACAAAAGACCTCGTGTAAGGAAACAGAGGTAGATCGAGGCCGCTCTGTAGACGAGCACACGCTTCCGGTCGTGGCCGATGTTCCTCAGGGCGGGCTGGCACACATCACTGACCAGTAGGGGTGGCCCGCAGACGAGGATCACGCTGTACGAGGAAGGTGGCGGCAGGTACTCCTCGATGATGGTCAGCGTCAACGGGCCCGCCAAGTACTCCACGTGCGTCGGACGAAGCCTGTAGCGCTCGGGCAGTTCGGTCAGCACGTGGCATAGCCTGCGAGGCCGGCGCTGAAGAGATGGACGCGCATCTTCTATCGCCAATGATAGAAGAAGCTGGCGTGGAGGCACGGACATACCAGGAGGGATCATAATCTCACAGAGTTTCATAATAATAATCTGGAGGGACATCTGGTCCTAGCGTCTTTGGGAGCTGAAACGCATCGCGCTTCAGCCAGCATGGGAATGATGGGTGGTACATGGATTCGTTTAAGCTCCGTTCTTTCGGCTTCGTTTGACTCCGTGTCGTCTGCAGGCGCTTTGTCGCTAGATCAAGTTCTGGAATAACACATCTCGAGCTTGTTGGTTCCTCATACCTATGCGAAAACAGCACGCACTTCGCGAGGACAGATAGAGGGAACACACGGCACAGGCGCTGACTAACAACTGGAGGTTTATTGTTTATACGCCATGGTAAATATACAGCAAGTACCAACAACAAAGAGGCACACCAAAAGGAGCAAAGCTTGGCAGGTACACCCTCAAAGCAGTTCAACAAGAGGGAACCATGATTGTCTAGCCCCCGATAGGAAAGTTAACCCTTCATCTAAAAGGGTTATAGAAGGGGTACTGACGCGGCTGTCTTTCAGGTTTACGATTTCTGGGGCTTCTACGATTTCTCTAGTCATTTTTTCACCAGGCCTCCGCAGTACGCTCGTGCTGCTGAACAGAGCCAAGCATTCACAATATCGGCAGCGATGCACATATGCCCTGAAATTTGCACTATCACATTGCACTTGCACTCTAGATTAAGGCATCTGCCTGTTTGACCGGCGTAAGTGTGGCCGCAAGACAAAGAAACAGCAAAAAAGGCGCACTCAGCACATGGCGCGAACTGATCGCGATGATTTCTGGTGCAGCTGACGTTCGTACGGCGCATCTGATTTACTCGTTAACAAAGACTTGATAAGCGACCATGGGCAAAAAAAACAAAAAAAACAATGGGTATCCCATTTCTGCTGCCTATCTTCCTTTGGCGCGCGCTTGCGCCAAAGGGAAGACGACTTCTCTTTGGCACGAGCATAGGCTACAGCTGGCTATGCTTTATCTTGTTTTGCCTTCGTACGCCAAGCGATGACGACAGCATACGACAGCCTGGCCCTCTAAAGTCCGCACTTAAAATACAAACATAGAACATTTTGGCGAAATTTTTGGTGGCTTATATGGCAGAAAAAATCCTGAAATATTATTGAGCTTCAAATACTTTACAGAAAAGCATTTGCTTAATATGTAAACCATATTTGGCCTTGAAAGAAGACACGATACTCTCAGATTAAATTTTCTGACAAAGAATCAGACTACACTCTGCGAAATTGGTACTCCCACGTGACAAGAGATGTGTTTCTCTCCCAAATATTCTAGGAATTCACTGTTTTCTGTGCACTAAATGAGCACAATTTTTTCGAGTACATTTCAGATTGTCGCCAAAATGGCTGGGATGTTTGGAATGCAATGACCCAATTGCGTTTTTTAGTGTAGGTAGCAATGACTGCACCTTTCTCTTCCGTAATTATTACTGCACTCTCTTGCAAATACTGAGGTGTGCGTAGGTTGTATTTTCCTGTTTGCTCCTAGTCGAAATAGTGTTTCTAGCACGTTATTATTATTATTATTATTATTATTATTATGATTATTATTATTATTATTATTATTATCATTATATTACCATTAGTGTTAGTTTGTCAATTACAAGGCATTTTTTAAAAACGTAAGAATTTGTGGCATTAGAGGCGTAGTACATTCTTTATACTTATCGCATTTGCGTTGGCAACAACTTATGGAGGGCCTTCCGGCCCTTCCAAGTAAATACGCCAGTGCAAATTGTTTTAGCACAAATGTTCTCTGGCAAAAGTGTGGGTGGTTGTGACGAAAAACTTCCCCGCAGCGTTTCTTTCCGCATTGGTCGTTAGCTGTTTGTGGTTGGTCGGAATTTTCTGGGTCATGCACACAGCAACTGCTCGTAACGCGATGCAATAAATAAGGCAAAAATGATATACCGTGTCATGGCCACTTATGCATGACTACATAAAAAAAATAAAAGAATACACTATTTTCAATACGGCGTATTTTTAGCCATTGATTGTACGCCATTCAACAAAAATTTTCGGTGTGCCATAAAATCGCGAGCTTGTCACGCGACGTCGCAAATTTGCGAAATCTCACGGCGTTAAAATGACTTGTGAACACTAAACAGCGCAACACTACGCTGATCAGTACCTAAACTTTTTTAGAATAGCCAAACAGTGTTCCACTTTGAATTTACTACTCATAGCAGGTGGTAAACGGATTCATATGAGGTCTCAGTGAGAAGAGCACGTGCCAACCCAATTTTGATAAGACGGTTATAGTAGGCAAGAGTAAGTCCGAAATCACTAGATTGGTAATCGAAGCTGAGCAGATTGACTATTTCGGCGAAAGTTGTGTTAGCAAAACGTCACTGTCCCTCAGTAAAAAGGAATTAGACTACTTGCGCATGTGCTGAGGCCGTCTTGTTACCGGCTATCTAGAAGCGTTCAATATTTCTGTAGTATCAAGGTTCCAGCCACATCATGTTGTTGATTGCATTGTTGCTTTTTCATATATTTTCATGTTGTTCAATGTTTCATGTTTTCCGCAAGTAGCCACGTGATTGTCGTGTGCAAAAACAGGTATAACTGTCGGCTTGGTAATGGAAATAAACTTTATTTGTTGTCAGTAGCGCCAGTGTGTGTGTCCTTCTTCCCTTCGTCCTCGTCTTCTAGCGCCCACATCCAAGAAGTTAACCTTATACCTAGCCTCAAGAATGGAATAACTAGAAGTCTTTTTCTAAGTAATGTGTATCGTCGACATGATAAAAAATAATGCTCAATAGTTTCTATTCGCAAAATGGACAGAGGGGGGATATCGCCAGACCGGCTCTGTGTAGATATAGATTTAGAGGGGGCACACGGCATCTAAATTTAGTAATCAAAATTTCACTTTCTGGACTGACTCCACTGAGGTTTCCATGAAAATTTGAGGTGATAATATTCTGTCGATTTTGTAATTGTTTCCATCATACCTGTACAAATAGATACTTCTCTATATCTGATCGCGGTGATGTATTCCACTTCTGGAAGTACCGAGATTATTAGATGTGAAGCATCTTATGGCGAAGCTTAATCCGGTGGGGGTGGTGGTGGTGTGCGGCGTGACCACCCTTACTGCGCATGCGCAAACCCTTTAAAAAAAATAAAAATAAAAAAAAACCTCCTCTCCCCCCTCGCTCTCCTCTAGGCATCCCTCCCCGCGGCAACCACACCCTCACTGCGCATGCGCCTCCCCTCCTCTCTCCCCTCCTACGCTCCCCCCTCTCTCCTCTAGGCATCCCTGCCCGCGGCGTTCACACTCCCACTGCGCATGCGCGTCCCCGTTCTCTCTCCTCTCCTACGCTCCACCCTCTCTCCTCTAGGCATCCCTGCCCGCGGCGTCCACACTCCCCACTGCGCATGCGCGTCCCCCCCCTCTCTCTCCTCTCCTGCGCTCCCCCCTCTCTCGCCTCGCGACTCAGACGCAGGCAGCGTCTGCTAGCGAGTTTCTTGGTTGAAAAAACCGACTTCTCGCGCTGCACAACCGTTCACTGGCCACCCCGTATATATGGCAATGGATCTTGACCTGCAAGGGGGTGCCGGTGGGAGATTTCTCCTGTGCGTTGTTGAAAAATAAAAATTCGCAGCGTGCGCGTTAACTAAAAGCGGACTGCGGGTATCTGTGTCCAGTCCGAGTCTTCCGTCTCTCATTGCCCATTAGCAGCGATTGGCATGTTCTAGTAGGAAACACCGCTCCATCACTGCGTGCTCATTTAATATTAATCCACAGTGACCTGGAACCCACAGTAACTTTAGGTGTTTCAGCTGAGGCGGTGCTAATGTGCGGAATGTCATTAGAGTTCGTGAGTTTTCTGAAGCTGCAAGAGCTGTACATACTGAAAGAGAAATTGTTATTATGACTGCTCTGTTTTCATTCGAAGGGAGTTTCCGAAGCGCCAAAATAATAGCCAGGAGCTCGGCTTCAAAAAAAGGAGTAAAATTAGGTAGCCTCACTGAGAATGACCATCGAAGTAACTCGGAAGCAATTCCTACGCCTGCTTTTTTCATCATTCACAGAAGCATCTGTGGCTATTATATTGTTAGTGTCTGTATGTACCAGGTAATCTTGTAACCTGTTATTTAAGAATGTGCGAGATTGAAATTCAGATAATGGTGGGAAAATATCTTTATATTCTATCGTAATATTTGTTTTGTTTTGTCGCCTACGAGAGGCTGGCTCATACCCACAAGGGGGGGATTGGCCACACTGACCGTTATATAGGGAAAAAATAAAGGCTGTGCAACATAAAAAAAAGAGGATAAAATGCAATGTAAATGAAAAGTCAGAGAGGTAAAAGGATTATAAAATTTCTATAAATAAATATACATCCGAATCTTTGAAGCACTTCAGCTTCGTCGGCGGTGCTTGTGTTCCTCGTGCGTGGCTGAAAAGCGCGTGTCGCACGGTCTCGTGCTTCTCGTGCTACAGGGCCGTCTAGCTCTGTGGACGGTTGCAGCCACGGCCACAGCTCGGGCGACAGGCTAGACTGCTGCAGCTTGCGCTCGGGCCGTCTAGCATCCCCGCAAGCTACAGAGAGTTGGCCCAGCAGTACTCGGCCAGACGCACGCCGCCAGTTTCTCGGCTGGGAAGGTAAGTGGCAAAGCCAGAATATCTTTTCTTCCCGGGGGGGGGGGGTGCTGCGGCTACAAGCCTTTCCAGTGCTCGATAGTAATAGTTGTTACGTGATTTTATTCACCGGACCAGTTATGTGTAATACGCGATTTTAGTCACGTGGTAGTTACGTGATTTTATTCCCTTAACTAGATGTAACGTAATCGCATATCTTTGAAGCACTTCAGCTTCGTCGGCGGTGCCTGTGTTCAGCGTGCGTGGCTGAAAAGCGCGTGCGCATGGTCGCGTGCTTGTCGTGCTACTGGCCGTCAAGCTCTGGTGACGGTAGCTGCCACGTCCACAACTCTGGGAGACAGCGGTAGCTTGCTGGCACATGTGCTGAACAGCGACTCGTGTGCAGCCGAGCAAGTTGGCCCAAGACTACGCGGCCGTTGACAGACGAGGCTCGAAGGAGATCCAGGCTTCGAGGGTAAGTGGCGTAGCCAGAATTTTCTTTTATTGCGATAGCAATTATATGGATCTCTCGACGGGTTCTTGCCGTTGCCGTCGCCGTTGCCGTAGCCGTCGCCGTCGCCGTCATTTCGCGTATAAAGTCCAAGTTGATAGATCCCCCCAGCGCATCGTACGTTCTACCCGCAGGTAACAGCGCGGTAGCGGGGGCGACAAATGCGGCTGAAGCGAACATCAAACGAGCCGGCCCATCTCCATCGCTCCGAGGCGTATGCGATAAGGTCTCCCCGCCTGTTCGACGAGCTGGGGAATGCTCAAGAAGAGAGGAAACGCTCCGCGCGTCTTTAACAAGCGCGGAAAGACGCGACGGTGGGGGGGGGGGGGGGGGTTGTCCTTCGTGCAGCCACTGCGACCTTTGGTTTTACGAGCGCGGTCGTCAATGGCGCACGCGTTATCTCGCAATCTCAGCAGCCGACGGCGGGCGGCTGGCTCCTACGTGCTCCGCTCTCAACGCGAGGAGATTGTGCGAACAGTGTCCCTGGAGCGGCTGTATGCTCTTAAACCAGCATTTTGTAGAGTTGCGTGAGATCGGATCCAAAAGAATTACCTGCCAGCCTCACTTCGAACATTAGAATTTGTTGCTATCGCGTTCATTGCTTCACCGACTTTTTTTTTCTGTCTTCCCAACGGAGGCGGGTGGCGCTGTGGCTACAAGCCTTTCCAGTGCTCGATAGTTTATTACATATACAAAGGTTTATACGTTTATCTGATATTTTACGGCAAACGGAATTACGCTGATGGTTCCCAATCATATATCTAGTACTTCGATTGAAGTGCAACGCCATTGACGACGCTACCCATCGCACTAGCGTATTGAGACGCTTGGAATCTTTCCGTGCTCAGTCCTGCTTGCATCAGTGATTGCAATATAACATGTAATATCCCAGGAATATTGCGTGGTACAAGCGTAAATTGCCATCGGGCGTCAGAATATGTGACTATCATAACGATTCCATAGTTTAAAGCCAGCCACCCATTACAAACGGCACACACCAGTGGCGTAGCCAGGGGGTGGCACACCGGGCACGTGCCCCCCCCCCCCCCCCCCTGAAATTTTTTTTCGCCATGGCATACCGAGCGAAAAATGACCATTTCAAGAAGGTGCCCCTCCCGAAATCAAGGAGGTTCCCCCCCCCCCCCCCCCGAAAAACTTTTCTGGCTACGCCCCTGGCACACACCTTACTGCGCGTATTCCCTTAACACCACGTAGTGGGTGCATAGAAAGTTCGAAAACATTTCCCACATTTGCCGCGCATAATTTCTCCTGGTTTAAACCATACTACCCATTACATAGTATGCACTAAGTGATTGAAGTACGCAGTAGGGACGGGATATCGCTATCGCGTTCAACTCTTAAAGGCGAAGCTTAAGGGTCCCCCCAATTTTAATGCGATAGCATTTATATGGACACTCGCGGCTGGTTTTCGCCGTCGGCGTCGGCGTCGGCGTCCGCGTTGGCGTCGGCGTCATTTGCCGTATATGTATATATATAACCGGGCCCGCCCGTCGTTCGTGAGCTTGAAAAGACGCGAGGGGGGGGGGGGGGTCCCTCGAGCGACCTTCGATTTTACGAGCGGGGGCGCGCGCGTTATCTCCCCTTCTCGGCGGCCGACAGCGGGCGGGGGGGGGAGGGGGGGGGGGGCGACGTTCGATTTTACGAGCGCGGGCGCGGGCGCGCGCTTTATCTCCCCTTCTCGGCGGCCGGGCCGGCGTACCCTTCTACGTGCTGCGCTTTCAACGCGAAGAGAATTCTCTTAAACAAGCGTTTTCTAGAGTTGCGTGAGATCGGATCCAAAAAGAGTTAGCTGCCAGCCTCACTTCGTATAACATTACAATTTTTTGCTATCGCATTCATTGCTTCACCCTTGCAGTGAAACTGACTTTTTTTAAGTGTTTTTTCATTCGCTCATGACGAGGGTTTCGTTCCGGAAGAGTTGCCTTCAGGAAGTATGCGAAGGCTTATTGTTTTGCATGCTTTGCTAATTTATAGTCGTCGGAAGGAAGCGCCACTTGACAATGATAGGTTAGAAATTTTTAGAAGGGCTTAGTTCTCAATGGTTTTCGCTCTGTATGTACAGAGCGAAAGTGTTCAAGAGCTCCCTTCGAAACACTTATATCTGCGGGCTGGAGTGTATTAAACTTGTGAACAAGGTGTAATTATCGGGAACCGGAAGTCTGACCGAAGCATGTACAGTTTGAGATTGCCGTAGTAGTAACGTGCTACATTGAAATGCTGTGCAACTGCCTTCGGCAATTTTTATTGCCGTGTCCGCGCCGTGCCCGTTTAATATAGCATTGACGGGCAGTCCTGTTTCACCAATGTATACTGTTCGTGACAATATGAACATTCATGTAGATTAAGTTTGAACTAGTGCAGGTAAAACTAGATTTTGTCTGACGGACGTAATCACTTCCAGTGCTGTTAACTATAACGTCTTCTTGAAGGCTTACATCTCGTACGAGAACAAGGTGTTACGCTGGCAGCAGTATGACGGTTTACTTTTTGCATGCACTAACATGTCCTTAATGTTCCTATTGCGGTGATACACGACCTTTGGTAGTGCGGGAAACGCGTTTCTGAGGAGCTCGTTCCGTGGTAATATTGGATAGTAGTTGCGGAGGATATTATGCTTGGACGCGCATCGAAGTATTTGGTTATTCGTGCCTGGTAGTGCATGTTTAGAGGATCGTGCGGGTAATTTCTTTCAGTTGATGTTTCCTTTGAATTGTGTTGTATGTCTGACTTGATGGGGGCGCCACATAGCATCAGTTTGATGGAACATAAAGAGCAGCAGGGCCGAGGCGGGCCCTCAGCAGTTGATCGTCAGCAAGCATAGCTGTGCGTTTTGTTTTTCGCCAGGTACGCGTTGAGATTTTAACACTTGCTGAAGTGGTGGACGTAGTTACCGCACTCACTATAGATCCGTCTTATACGCCTCACCTGTGCGATAAACATCCCTTGTTTGCAGCGTCGCGGATGACTACAAGTGTAATCTAGGCATTGTTGGCTATCCCTTGGTTTTCTGTCGAGCGTCATCTTTAATTTTCGTGATTCAATAGATACCGCCTTGTCTATGAAGTTAATTTCACAGAACCATTGGTACATGGCAAATTTAATACTAGGGAAAACTCGTCACAATCGTCAAGAGAAGCGGTTAGTGCGCTTAGTCCGGTTGCCATGTAATCAATACGTCCTCTATGTGGTAGGATTGAGCGGAAGCCTTTACCATAGATGATTTCAAGAGTTCCGATTCTAACTGTCCCACAACAATGTTGGCTTACGTTGGTCCAAAAGGGGTTCTCATACGAGTGCCGCAAACGTGAAGGAGGTAGGATGATTAATGTTCAAAATAAGGCGCGAGGACTAATTTGGTAATGACAGGTGAACTTCAGCTTTGTGTTTACTTGCTTTCTATGAGTGACCTTTAGACCAGTTCAATTCCTTCATTGGTAGTTATGTTTGTATACCTATCCGTCCCTGCACAGTTAAATATTCTTAAGACGTTCTGTCGGATTTTTTGGCGTGACGACCTTGGGGCACTCCCAGCATTTGTCACACAATGTTACCGCAGTTTGGAGTAACCGATAAGCATGAGATATACCGATAAGGTTTGAGCGATCAGCATATACAAAGGCCTTAATGAGACTCAGTCGGGGCTGCGTTCTATCTGTTAGTACATTTCAAGTGGCTATGGACCAAGGAGGTTTTATGCAGTCATCGATCGATACTGATCCTCTCCTGCGCCATCGTAGCACCACCGCTCGGTTATATTCAAGGATCGGGACTTTAATCAAGCACAAAGTTACACAGCTGTACCCTCCATCCTTCTCAAAATGACACCTAAAGAAACCAGCCAACCGTCCGACCCAACAAACAGACAAAAAAAGTACCAACCAAACAACAAAGAAAAAATTGAAACAAAAAGCAAGAACAACCTACTCACGACTCCATCTTACAACGCAAATATAGAGTAATAATAATTGTTGGCGTTTTCCATCCCAAAACTACGATATGATTATGACGAACGGCGAAGTGGAGGGTTCCAGAAATTTTCATCATCTCGTGATCTTTAGGGTGCACTGGAATCGCACAGAACTAAGTGGCACCATTTACACAACTTGATTTTTTTACCCATTCACATAAATGGGTATCATATGCGTGGTCAGAGGTGTAAGTCTTCAAAAAAAAAAAAGAAAAAAAAAGAGCTGTTCACGCGTTCGCATCACCCTATCTCATTTGGATGCCCCGCCATTCAGCAGTCGGACTGCCCAAACTCATAGCTTCTATTTTCTCTTATTATGACATTACCAAGCATTGCTTTAAGTTCCGATTCGTTAGGGTGGGTTTCTGTAGGCACCTCTGTCTTCTCTTTTCAGCTCCTCCGCTCGTAAGAATGACGAAGGCGATGGACTTTCCAGGTCCTTCGCAAAAAGGTAAAAACAGGCTGCATTTTCTACACGAGTGTGTAACCCCATGCGTCTTTATTGGTTTTATAGTTTACCATGCTCTTCGCGATTAGGCGATACAAGACTTTTCATAACTTAAGTCAAGGGGTTGCGGTTGTTGGCTGTGGTCTTCAAAAACATCAAGTGCAGTTGAAGAGCATCGGCAGAAACATACTCGGCAAGCGAAGCTCGTAGTGGAAAACGTGAATAATCGAATTACGGGAAGTAATCTCGTATGCTAGGGGATTCCTGAACACACTGCTGAAAAGTTGAGCGTTTCGCAAATACAGAAGTATAAATTTATCACGATGCAGATCTGGGTATTCATTGGGATGAAATACAACGAGAACGTCGAATCGGCCAGCGTAAAATTTGATCGCAGCCAGCCTGACGAGCTTATATATTTCAGATTTGTGGATAAAGTTGTTCTATGAAAAGTGCTTTGACGCTAACACCTGGCAATCCTTCCCGCAATACTCAATTAAGTTACGCTTTCTTCAACGCGAAAACAGCTAATTAGGAAAACATCTCCAGAATTCACAAGCGAAAAGGGACAGCAAAACAAAAAATGTAAGTTCCAGTTTTAGAGACGTCTTTGGTCAGGAAAAATTTACAGACAAAACATCGATGAATGAGTTGTATGTCTCGGACACGAGCATTGAAACTACAGACAAAATCCACTCCTTTATTGCGGCCATTTAAAGTTAGTTCAGAAACTTCAGTGACCCAATATCCTATTGGCAGAGACATGACTGTCGCGCACTTGGGCGGACAATGATTGGTTCTTGCGGGTCACACTTGGGCTATTATGTGAGAATAAGACACGCGCTTCTCGCGTCTTCTCGCACCTTGGTATACTGTAATGCTTAATCTCTTCTAGTGGGCACTTACTCCTTGATCCACTCGCCCTTCTATCTTGCTATTTATCCCCGCAATTTCCTGCGTAATGACATGGCGTCCCCTGCGACTCATTATTACCTAACCTGAAAGGCTATTCACACGCACGCAAACGTAGGCGCGCTCGATTATTCGCTGAAGACGTCAATGTGTGCTTCTCAGTGCACAGCATTTTAGGTGCCCGGAATGTCGTATGCGGTCGACGCTTGGCGTAACACAGGCAAAATGACGTATAAAAATACAAAAAAAAACATGAAGCGAATAATAAAAATACAAAGGCGAGAAATGGGAAGAAAAACAAAAATGACGACGAAAAGAAATGCTGGAAAAGAGCAAAGGAAAAGTGACGAGGAAGGAAAGAGGACACCGAATGGGAAGGACGGGCTGTCCAGCTGAGCACATTCTTCAGGCTCGTCACGACCGGTGCGAAATTGCCTCAATTTTGTTTCTAGCATTTTTTTCCTGGCTTTATTCGTCATCTCTTTTTTTTCGCATTTCTTGCCTTACGATTATGTTTTTTTTTTTTCACTTTAACTGCTACGCGCGATTTCTGCGTACTACCTGCTAACACGCGTGTAGGCTTGAGAACTGCATCACCAAGAGTGTCACCGTTTTACTGTCCACTCATGCCAGTCTTTATGGTTTGAGGTTTCTGTTGCAGGTTTCGCTGCTTTACTATAACGATCCTATACTATACTACTTGTTCGGTACGTAGTGGTACTTAATTGAAAATAAAAAAAAATCTCCAATTTATTGAGAATCGTTTGTGGTCACCCTACATACATATGAAATTTGTTGGATGACTAGTACCCTTCTTTTCCCCCTTTTTTCAGGAGCTGCTTCTTCAGGACGCAAGCGCCGAGTGGAAGCCGTTTCCTCGCCACGACGGAACACAAGTCCACAACGGCAAGGAGGACATTTTCTACCTTCCTAATTACAATGGCCATGATAAACTGAATTCTTCAGTATATTTAACCCACCCTGCGCTAGAAATATCCTCACTGGCCCCTTGCTGGGATATTGAGAAAATAAGCGAAAAAGAGGCGCGTTAAACTCGGCAACCATAGAAAAATGGCAGGAAAAGAGAGGAAAGCGACCTGATTGCCTTTCGCGCGGTCTCACCAGAAAACACATTTTGTAACTTTTTCACAATTTTGTTATATTTCTGCTTTATTACTTCCAGAACCATTTTCCCTTTTCTCAGCGCGCTGAGCAGGAGCATAGCACTGGGACTCAATTTGTTGCACATCGTTTCTGTGCTGTATTACTCTCAAAATTCCTGCTTTCATGGGACTAGTCAAAAAGGCAAAAGCGAGAGCTGCCACGAGAGAAATGGCCAACACAACTGAACACGGTGTACGGATAATAGGAGTGGAGCACAACGCTTTTGACGAGCACTGTAAGAAGGGGGGGGCATATGATCGGTTTCGTATGGAATATATTCTTATACGCACGCACCCACACACGCGCGCACACACACGCGCGCGCACACACACGCGCGCGCACACACACACACACGCACACACACACACACACGCGCACACACACACACACGCAGACACACACACAAACACACACACACGCACACGCAGACGCACACACACACACACACACACACACACGCAGACACACACACACGCACACGCACACACACACACACACGCAGACACACACACACACACACACACACACACACACACACACACACACACACACACACACACACACACACACACACACACACACACACACACACACACACACACAAACACACAAACGCACAAACACACACACACATACACACGCACACGCGCACACACACACGCACACGCGCACACACACACGCACACGCACGCACACACACGCACAAACACACACACACACAAGTAAACAAAAACCGGAAAGAGAGGCTGCTCGTCAAATCTTGGCACATTCAGAGCCCACCCGGATGCATGGGGACCACCTTGTAATGTTTTCCAGTGCACATGTGAATGGCATTCGCAACGCGGAGTATAGGAATAGCCGAGATGAGAGATGAAACGACACCGCTTGTACAAAAGAAGCACCCACACATGTCCTAAAACAACGTCTACTATCGCGTGTCCAAGGGCTCAGTGCGCTTGGACACGAGCTCACGCGGTGTTGCTAATACTGAGCGCGATAGGACACATCTCACAAGAGACTGGCCCCGTTTCAACGTCTCGAATCGTTTCACACAAATCTGTGTCGGAGGTAAATGACATTTTTCAAGAAACATTTCTGACGCGTGTGCTTCGTCCATTCCGATATGGCTTCCTCATTCTTTAGCCGTCCGAGTATACCACCTCATTTATCCGATTTTTTTTAACCGCGCCTTTCCCAAGCATAATTTAAAACAATTGTTTGTGTTAACGAGTCCGTAAGGTGGGTTTCAATACCCGTATAAAATCCTGTGTTCTCTTTTCAAATGTTTCTCTCGTTCAGCGTTCGCCTCAGGAGTTTCGCCGAATTCACAAGCTCGGGCCGAGAGAACGAGGGGCCAGTCGAGGTTTCCTTGCCGCCCAGCAGCAGTGAGCAAGGGACAGACTCAAGTAATAACAGGCTCTTTTTTCTACGTTACTGTGTAGCCGCATTCCTAGATCTTCATTGCTTTTATAGTTGTTAAAACGCTTTGAAATGAATGCGATGCACAGAACTGAGAGGCACCGTTTCAACTTGTTGTTTGTTTGTTTTTTTTTACCCATCCACACATCTGTGCCAGAGCTGTTTGGCAGTTTTTAATAAGCGCTGTCCACGTGTTCGCTTCACCCTATCCCATTTCGCTGCCTCACCAAACATAGCTCCTATTTTCTCTTATTGCGACTTTCCCAAGCATAATTTAGAATAGGTGCTTTGTGTTCCGATACCTTAGGGTGGGTTTCTCTAGGCTCCTCCGTCTTTTTGTCTCGTGAGGTGTAGGAACCCCGCCAACGGATATCTCGGGGCGTTCGACAAGAGGAGGTAAAGACAGGCGGCCTTTTCTACATGAGTGTGTAACCCCATGCGTCTTTATTGGTTTTATAGTTTACAATGGTCTTCGCGATTAGGCGAGACGAGACTTTTCTTAACTTAAATCAAAGGGTTGCGGCTGTCGGTTGCGGTCTTCAAAAACATCAAGCGCAGTTGAAGAGCATCGGCAGAAACAGACTCGGCAAGCGAAGCTCGTAGTGGAAAACTTAAATAATCGAATGACGCGAAGTAATCTCGTATGCTAGGGTGTTTCTGAACACGCTGCTGAAATGTAAAGCGAGACGCAAATACTGAAGGTTAGACTTGTCACTATGGATATTCATTTGGATGAAATACAGCGAGAACGTTGAATCGGTGAGCGTAAAATTGATCGCAGCCGGCCTGTCGAGCTTATATATCTTCGATTGGGGGGTAAAGCTGTTCGATGAAAAGCGCTTTCCAGCTATCACCTCGAGAATTTCCAAGCAAGAGGGACAGCAAAACGAGAAATGTAAGTTACAGTTTTAGAAGCGTCATTGGTGAGAAAATATTTACAGTCAAACCATCGATGAATGAGTTCTATGTCTCGGACACGAGCATTGCAACTAGAGACAAAAGCCACTCTTTATTGAGGCTATTTAAAGTTAGTTCAGAAACTTGAATGACCCAATATCCTATTGGCAGAAGCATGACTGTCGCGCACTTGGTCGGACAATTATTGGTTATTGCGGGTCACACTTGGGCTATTATATGAAAATAAGATACGTGCTTATCGCGTCTTCCCGCACCTTGGTATACTTTAATGTTTAATCAATTCTATTGGGCACTTACTCCTTGATCCACTCACCCCTCTATCTTGCTATTTTTCTCCGGAATTTTCTGCGTAATAACATAGCGTCCCCTGCGACTCATTATTTGTGGTGTAACCAGAAAGCTATTCACACGCACGCAAACGTGGGTGCTCGCGATTATTTGTTGAAGACGTCGGTGTGCTGTTGTGCTCTTTATTGCATTTTCTATGGGTTTTTTCTGGTTCTTGTTTTGGGTATACTGAAATACAAATAGACGCCAATCCTCAAGGAAGAAAATTAAAGACAGAACAGAAACCAACCAGCATGTACCAAATAGCCCAGCAAAAAGTTTTATTTTTTTTTTGTATGTTTGCATTCTTACCAGTCAGTTCGTTTAGTTCTTCGAATGATTTACGTAATTTTACGCGAAGTATCTGCTAACATGTGCATATTCTTAAATGGCCTATGATCAAGGCTGTGTATCTATTCTGTCCGTTGATATTGTCACGGGGTCGTGACATTGACGAAGGAAGCGGTCGGCTTGTGTAAGATGAAACTCTTTGTTTGGCTGAACTTGTGGCCGGGAAACTGAAAGTCAGACTACAGCACGTAATGCACGCGCTGCACTGATATCGGCTAACGGGGCGGGGCGGTGGCCCTCGACATAGGCGTGCGCACGAGGGGGGGGCAGAGGAGGCGGCCGCCCCCCCTAATCATCTAAAGGGGGGGGCGCCAATTCCACCTCACACCATTACTCACTCGTACGTTTCAGGCCATTTTTTAAGTCGCTGGGTTATGGCTATGCATGATTTTTGGCAATAGTGACGACCGACGACCCTTGATGGTGAATTCAAAGAATATACTCACTTCCTACGTTTGCCCCCGGAAAGGCGGGGCCTATTGGAAGCCGTTGTGAGAAGCACACCATCACATACTTTTCATTTTTGCACCCATGGTGGGACTTGTTATGTTTTTTTTTTTTTTGGTCTCGACAAACAAGGGGGGGGGGGGCTGCGGTGAGGCAGCGCCCCCCCCCCCCCCCCCCCCTGATGGAGAATCTTGCGCACGCCTATGGCCCTCGATAAACTGACAGGCGACCAAGCTCGTCGACTTTTGTACGTGTAGCATGGAATATTCCAGCGTTATCGCTAGCGGCCGCGTAAATTAGAGAACTAACTCTAATTTTCGCGTTGTGCACGTATGCCCATCGGAAGATTCCAAGATTATCTAGATAGTTCCCAATCATTCGGGCGCGCCTTCCGTAAGGCAACACTTAACATTGTAATGGGGCGCTAAGATTAAAATAGAAAGAAAGGAGCTCTTCCTTTATGGTATGAGATGTTGTTTGTTTGCACAATAACTGTCACTGATTTATCGGATTTTTTTTTTAATATGCGATGTCCTCTTGTTTGAAAATGGGTGGTAGCGCACCGAAAAACATGGAGAAGAAAAAAGACGGTGAGCGCTGTCCTGATAAGAGTGGTTCGCTATTTGGGGGGAATTGAACAAAGAAGAAATTCAACTTATTCTGCCATCTTTTTTTCACCCTGCATACTGATTAATTTTGTCGCAAGATGAGCAACCTTAGTTCTTTGTCTTTTCTCCATTCCAGACACGGTTGGCGCTTCGCGTGCACCTGTAGAGGATCGGACTGCTGAGTCTTCTGACGACAACAAGTATGTTATACCACCTAACAATAATTTTGGCCATTTTAAACTGAATTCTCTCGCACATTTCATGTTATGTAAGTAGAAAAGTTGTAAGTGCACACACAAAGTATCAGCAGTAATGGCTGTCATGCCACCGTGCAAGGCAGTGTCTCGATGCGGCAAAACAAAAGTTGGCTCACTTTGCGCTGGTTTCCGGAAATATGCATCCACGCGTAATTAGCTGCGTGGCTGCATATTTCTCTGACTTATTCTGTGGTGAAAAATGCAGTCGTCCCGGTTTGGCGCACTGTCGCCGTCCTCACTGCAGTCTGACGAATCGATGTTGTCTTCCATGTCTCTCCTGCTACCATAATCTAGACGACGACGCTCAGATTCTTCTGAATTCGTCGAAATTCGCCGTTTCAGTTGAGCACCCGCGATTGACGTCGACGCCATAACCGGAACTGCTGGCGCTCGCCTCCCTGACTGTGAATGAGTAAAATTTTCCCCACGGCGGAAAAAAAAAAAAAGACACTCACAAGCGAAACTGATAGAAAACATGCTCCTTTACTTTTGGATAGCGTGAGCGGTCTAGCAGCGCCGAGAGCGCGCTGAAATTTGAACTTGAAGTCCTCGTTACCATACTAACGATGCGAATAGGCCCCGTCACGAAAGGGTTAAACAAGCACCAAGAAAGCTACACTGCTGTACTCCCTATCCCTCTCAGTCACACGTGAACCGACCGACCGACCCAACAAACAAACAAAGAAACAAACAAACAAACAAACAAACAAAGAAACAAACAAACAAACAAACAAACAAACAAACAAACAAACAAACAAACAAACAAACAAACACAAACAAACACAAACAAACAAACAAACACAAACAAACAAACAAACAAACAAACACAAACAAACAAACAAACATTCAAACAAAAAAACAAACAAACAAACGGGCAAATTAGCTAATGGGCGAATGAGCAAGGAAACAAAAAAGCAAAGAAGCAAGGAAAGAACGGAACAAGCAAACAAACAAAGAAGACCATACTATTGACTGCACGTTACAACGGAAAAGTACAGTAATAATTATTGTTGGGATTTTACATCCCAAAACCACGATTTGATTATGAGGGACGCCATAGCGGAGGGCTCCGGAAATTTTGACCATCTCGAGTTCTTCAACGTGCACTCACATCGCACAGCACACGGGCCTCTAGCATTTAGCCCCATCGAAATGCGACCACGGCGACCGGAGTTGTTGCTGCTGGAGTACTTGTTGCCAAATGCTGATAAGCTTTCTTTATTGTCGTTGTTACAAAATGCTATGTCAGAAAATTCGCTGTCAGCAGTGCTCGGGCTGCACCGCCAGAGCAAGAGCACTGCGCATGTCAGATCGGTGACCGAGTGGTAAATACAAATTGGGCGCGTATATGCGTGCTTCGCTGCAAATGTTTGTCGAAAGACGATAGTCTTCTTCCGGCCGTACTACTATGTTTGGCTTGCCTCAGACAGCGCCTCCTCTACGTTGAATCGGCCGCATCTGGCGGACATTGATAAAATAGAGGAGGCGCTGCGTGAGACATGGACGCCATCTGGCAGTGGCGTCGGGAAACGTGAGCTTGTGCAGAACCCAGGGCCACTGCCAGGGTTTTTCGTGCATAGCGTCGCATTTTCAGCGCAGCCTAAGAAACACTAGGGTCTTTAGAATTACGTATCTATGTATTTTCTAGTAAAGAAACGCACCACCTAATACTTACGTATATATGTTGAGCCTCAGATATGCGTAATATTTGCTCTTTGATCGACCATGTTCACAAGTATGAACGCAGCCACCAGTTCAAGATGGCTGGGCGTTCAGCAAGTGCTTAAACTTTGGCCGGGTGGCTGCATCATGTGACAGACAGACAGACAGACAGACAGACAGACAGACAGACAGACAGACAGACAGACAGACAGACAGACAGACCAACATTTCTGCGTTGGAGTATCCCAAGAAAGACTATCGTCTTAAATATCGTTTTTAATAAAAGGAGGTCGAATTGGTTGAGAAAAAAACTATTTGAACTGGAACTGGGACGCTACATCGGGAACACGGATGATCGCTTTTTCTGTCCGACGCCGTTGGTGGGTCTCGGCTGTCTGCCCTTCATCGACGCGTTCCTTCGCGTCCACGGCTGCAACGCTCCTTTTTTCTTTTTTGTCGTCACCGAAGAAGGATCCGACGCGCGGGGAACGCCGTGCGGATGTGCCTGTACAATTTTGCAAGCGCAGCGTTCTTGCACTGGCGACGCACGCTGAGCACTGCTGACACGGC
Organism: Rhipicephalus appendiculatus; assembly: GCA_030522465.1. Taxonomy (NCBI): domain Eukaryota; kingdom Metazoa; phylum Arthropoda; class Arachnida; order Ixodida; family Ixodidae; genus Rhipicephalus; species Rhipicephalus appendiculatus. The sequence continues at coordinate 33,626 of JALIZH010007800.1, forward strand.
CCTCCCGAAAATTGCGCCTGTCCTCAGGCGCACGAGTGGTTCAGTGGCGATGGTACGTTGTCGTCTTGCGCACGTATTGTCGCTTGGCATCTTGCGTCGAGCAGAGTGGCTCTGTCGATTGAAACAAAAGGTGTGCGGCCTGCGGATTCACCCAAGTGTCGTCGTCGGTGCCGCTAAAATCAGTGAGATGCGTTCCTTCTCGGCTAGTCGGTACAACGCCTTGTCGAGAATTGCGATGACAGGCAGGCGCACCTGGAGAAGCTGTCCGCCGACAACGCAAGGCTCGTGCGACATAACGTGAGAAGCCAAGCCAACGCGCCGACGGTGTTCAATCAGGCTGCCAACGATGACGACAGGCAGGCGCGCCTGGAGACGCTATCCGTTGAGAACACAAGGCTTCGCTCAGAACTTGATAGCATGCGAGCTCAAATGCAAGGTACGGCCACGAGCGACGTTCGTTGGGTTCCGACCAACGCCAGCCTCAAGGTTCATACGCCGACAGAAAAAGACACGCGTTCACTCCGCGGACAGCAACGCTGCATGCCCACTGACGCTAAGATGACAGCGACACGGCCGCTGGATATCCAGCGGCCTTGACAGCGAGTTCAGTGCAGTCATCGCCAATGAACGCTGCCAGCCATAACGGGGGGACGCCAAGACACGATCAACCCTCCCGTGCATGGATCCGTCAGCGGAAAGCCGTCCTTGGCTCAGATCCTCGCCACGCTCGCCGACACGCAAGTGCTGCTCTCAACTCGCTGGCCGGAGGTGCATCGACGACGAGCCCTATCCAGATCCACTCGACGAGCGATACGGCATCATACGTCCCCGTCTTCGATGGCACATCGCAGCAAAGCGCGATGCAGTGGACTACGCAGGTGGAGAGGATCGCGACGCTCGCCCACTGGACGCCGTCACTCACGCTAGTGAGTGCAGCGAACCGCCTCGCGGGATCAGCCACGGAATGGAACAGCACCTACAGCTGGCGACACGACATATCGGTGGAATGGAAAGACGCGCTCACTCAACGATTCAGACCAAGGTTAACAATGCAGCTGCAAGCGAAGCGACGCCTCGGAGACAACGAGACGATCCTCGAGTACATGTACTCGAAGAAGCAATTCTCGACAAGGCGCCGTACCGACTAACCGACTCCCCGATTTTAGCGGCATCGACGGCGGTACTTGCGCGAATCCGCTGGCCGCGCACCTCTGTTCCAGTGTGACAGAACTCGTCGACAGAGCCGCTCTGCTCGACGCAAGACGCCAAGCGACAACACGTGCGCAAGACAACGTGCCATCGCCACCGAAGCACAAGTGCACCTGAGGACAGGCGCAATTTTCGGGTGGGCCGTGTCAGCAGTGCTCAGGCTGCGTCGCCAGAGCAAGAACGCTGCGCTTGCAAAATTGGACAGGCACATCCGCACGGCGTTCCCCGCGCGTGGAATGCTTCTTCGGTGACGACAAAAAGTCAGTTTCACCGCAAGGGTAAAGCAGTGAATGCGATAGCAACAAATTCTAATGCTAATCGAAGTGAGGCTGGCAGCTAACTCTTTTGGATCCGATCTCACGCAACTCTACAAAATGCTGGTTTAAGAGCATACGGCCGCTCCAGGGACACTGTTCGCCCAATGTCCTCGCGTTGAGAGCGGAGCACGTAGGAGCCAGCCGCCCGCTGTCGGCTGCTGAGATTGCGAGATAACGCGTGCGCCAGCGACGACCGTGCTCGTAAAACCAAAGGTCGCAGTGGCTGCATGAGGGACCCCCCCCCCCCCCCTCGCGTCTTTCCGCGCTTGTTAAAGACGTGCGCGGCGTTTCCTCCCTTCTTGAGCATTCCCCGGCTAGTCGAACAGGCGGGGGGGATGTTATCGCATACGCCTCGGAGCGATGGAGATGGGCCGGCTCGTTTGATGTCCGCTTCAGCGGCGTTTGTCGCCCCCCGCTCCCGCACTGCTACCCGCGGGTATTTTTCTTCTTGGCTTTTACTTATATATATATACATATACATATACGGGACATGACGGCTAAAATCAGCCGAGAGTGTCCATATAATTGCTATCGCAATAAAAAAGAAAAAAAAAGGAGCGTTGCAGCCGTGGACGCGAAGGAACGCGTCGACGAAGGGCAGACAGACGAGACCCACGAACGGCGTCGGACAGAAAAAGCGACCACCCGTGATCCTGATGTAGCGTCCCAGTTCCAGTTCAAATAGTTTTTTCAAAAAATCGCCCAATTTGACCTCATCTTAGTATTTACCTCTCGGTTTCCGGTCTGACAACTCTTACTTATACTTTTACTGTTCGAGATAGACGAGTTGCATAAATGCCAGCAACACTGTAAAAAGCCCCGAAATGTTCAAGCAACTCTGGGCTCAGCCGCCATCGTGCATGAAAACAAATAAAAAAAGAACTTGCAATAACGCGGCGCTTGTGCGAGTGAAAAGAAGTATGAACGTAAGATGGACGTTTCATTTCGATGCGAACATTTTGTGTGGTCCGGGTGGTATGCACGCCGGTTTGCACGGGACTGCTCATGCACAATGGCGGCCGTTTTCTGTACATACGTACAGATGGCGCTGCAACAAAATCTTTTTTTGCAACTCGTCTATTCTGCTGAGCTCCTTGCGACAACGCTTCACGTGCAGAAGTCAAGTGGCATGACCGAGGTAAGAGGTGCGGGAGTCGACGCGTGAATATCCGCATAGTGTCGAGCACATAACTGATGTATGGCGCCATCCTCCAACACTATGCCGCTCGTGAGTCGTCGTCATGTGCTAGTGGAATTTATCAATGAAGAAAGATTCTCGTGTTCCGGTACTCTCTCTATACGCTTAAGCCATATCGTGCGGAACCGGTAAACTGTTTTTTTCCCCGGTTCATTCAGGTTTCTTTAGCATTCAGGCAGGTCCCGAGAATATTGGTTTGAATTCGGGTCCAATTCTTGTTAAAGTTCCAGTTCGGGTACGCTTTTCGATTCGTGTTCGGTTCGAAGCTGGAATCGTGTTAAGTGTGCACTCCTGAGTGATTAGTCTGTAAATATAAATGTTGCAAATATACTGAGATACGCTGTCTTGTCAAAGGTAGCGCTTCGGGTGTTTTTGAATAACTGTATTGAGCTATCGCTGCGTACTCTACTTACTGGACGGATATTGGACATCTGTGAATAAGTGCTACGACATTGATTATAGCTTGTGGCATTCTGTTTTTCCACACACTGGCAATAATTTTTATTGGACTGAGAATTTTTGTGAGTGAACCAAACATTGCTCTTAAGGCTGCTTTTACATATTCACTGGACTTCCAACCTGCTGGGCAAAAGTCGTATAATAATAATAATAATAATAATAATAATAATAATAATAATAATAATAATAATAATAATAATAATAATAATAATAATAATAATAATAATAATAATAATAATAATAATAATAATAATAATAATAATAATAATAATAATAATAAAATTATTCATTTTACGTGCCAATCCCAGGATATGATTAGGAAGCTCACGGAAGTGGAGGCCTTCGAAAATTTGATAATATTGTGCTTTTTAACGTGCACTCACATCACACAGTACACGAGCCCCTGGTACTTGCAACCGCGGCGGCCGGCATCGAACCGATGACTGTCGGGTCAGCACCGTAACCACAACCGCGACAGACAACCGTCTGTGCTTGCGCAAAAACACCAACCACGTAAACTGTCATGCGGTGACGTCGACCTATGACGGTAAAAAATATCTTGGATTGAAGACGCAAAGCTTTTCGACTTCAAGTGTGTTTTGTCTTATGTGGCTACTCCCGCTTAACGATGTATCCGGCGAAAAGATTAGATAAAGTTCGCTCTTACTCTTACGAACAAATTTAGCCTAACACGTTTTTGTAAATGTGGGCCCTGTATTGCCGGGGGCCTGAATTATATTGTTTCTCAAATTATTCGACCAGGAGCGTCGCCGCGGTCGACCTCATCTTTTCACCCTTGTCAACTTTGACGTTCGAGATGGGTGCCAGGCTCGTAAACATCGTCAACCTAAGGGGCAGGTCCATCTCTACGATGCACTGGACTACATCTTTTAACCTTCGAAGACGACACGATCATCTTCTACGACGGCGATCGCATTCCGGACGGCCGCCTAGCGCTTTCGCGCAGGGTTTCCAAAGTACAAGAAGGAATGGCAGGAAGCGCGCATGAAAGTAAGAGGTGCTTTACCCACAAAGAATACGAATATTATGCGGAGCCGATGCAAAAGGTAGAGCAGCTGCTGTAGAACGAGAATTGAAGCGGCGAGTTGGGCTTGTTGGGGCATAATTCTGGCACATTACAGCGCATAAACACACAACGGACGGTAACACAAGCGATGACTTTCTTAAGAAATTGTAGCGCTACATTTGGCGAGGACAGAGAACATGGCAGGACGGGCGCTGTCTCCAACCATTTTTATTGAAACACGCATTGCATTTTATAGCAATAAAAAGGCAACAAACGCATGCGCAATCATAAAGGAACAGTGGGCAGGGTGTGGGATTCATGCTAGCTATCACCTTTTGTTTAGTACCTCAAGTACACTGGCACGCAGTGATACAGATGTGGGGCTGGAAGATGGCGTCCTTTAAGTGGCTCCTGTTGCGCCGCGATGTCCTGACTTCATTTAAACAGCATAGTGTGCACACTTAGTTTCTCCCTGGTCATGCAATTTTCAGTGTCGTAAAAAAAAATTGCACCAACCTTGTCTATCTTCCCATTGTTGTAGAGATGATTGCGATAAGCTTTGACGTAATACAGCAAGAAATCTTCCACTGCAGCTAGGCTGCCACGGTGCGCCGTTCCCATTCTCGTATATATGGGTTGTATTAGGCCGGGTGCTTCAAGAAATGTCCGAAAAACTTGTGCACATTTTAACTGAACATTACGGAACCACATGTGTCTGTAGTCTCCCATTACGCATGTCTCATAATCATGTCACTGTTATTTCAGGTTAACATTAAAAAAACACGCGCAACAACCAATCAAATGTGTACAGTACACACATTACTTACGTTTCACGCATTCATTCTTACAGCTTTTACAGTCACTTATTATATGGTGTAAATGTTTCAAGCATGAAATGTAGACCTCAATTTCTACGAATGCGTGAATAAAGCGGTGATTCCATCCATCTACTCTATGGGTATGTTTTTTTAAAGACAGTATATATGGCTACGAAAGAGATGTGTTTCACGGGAGTGCATTTGCTGCGAATGGAAAGTTGAGCGTATACCCTCTTCGCCCACACGGAGTGCCTCGAACACGGCCCGGTGCCGGAGGAGTGCTGCCAGCACGCGGCGATTGCGCTCAAGCCAGTGGCGCTGATGATCCAGCGAACACTATCCTGCTGCACATCTCTAGTAAGGTCACTCATGTGTGTCAAGGAACAGATGGTATAGTGCCCACCGAAAGCACGAATGAATAATGTATCTTGTAGTCACGGGGAGGCGCAATGCAGCTGTTAATCGCAAAATTGAAATCTGACTTTTCTTATGGCAGGGCGGCGATACGTCGATGAGTTAAGTGGGGACTCCAGTCGACATTATGTCCACCTCGAGATTCTTAGCATCTTCTTAGTCTAGCAGCTAAGCTAGACTACTTTAGTTCACTGTAGCTAGAGTTAGTTATTCTCTTAACTACATGTTGTTCAATGTTCATGGTACATCTTCAGACAAGCGTATAAAAGGGAACCTCACGATGTTCAGTTGAAAAGGCACTGGTTAGCAGTTCCGTCATGCTTTGTGATTTAACTAGGGCGATTATCACTAGAACGTGTTCTGCGCTACATAAGTATGACTGCAGCAAATTAAATAATTTTCACCACCTCTAAAACTTGTTTTTAATTAAAGTTGTTCATTCTTCGAAATTGCAGATAGGTCTCGGCCTACACAAGCTAGCGCGAGCGGATGTGGACGCCCTGGCGGAGAAAAATGAATTTTTGGCCATGGAAATGAAAGAAAAGAGTTTGAACAACTGTCAGCACTGTGCGCTCCGGATACTCAAGGCACTTAAAGTGCCATACCCCGAAGGTTTACCGCTGGCAAAAGAGGCTATCGTGCGAGCCAAGTGGCGTGCTTTCGCCACAGTGGCGGGAACGTATTTCATGTTCTGAAGTGCAAGTCCAGTTCAAGTACCGGAAGGACAACCTTCACCTTACTTGAAGCGTACCACCGATGCGGAACTTTGGCATTATGGGGCGTCAATGTCTACGACAGGGACTTCCGGTGCGTGATTACGTTATGCGCCTACGAAAAGGGCCTCCAGTGAGAATCGGAAGTGCTGCACCGTTTTGAGCGTGGCCTCGTCGCTTGGAAGGAAGCGCCGGCTGGATCAGTGGTGCTGTATGCACTTTCTGATCTGAGCTTCAAGGCCAACGCTTCCATCGGCTCTCCCTCTCTCCCCGGTGCGTGATTACGGAGTGCGCTCAACGTGCTCCAACCTCCTTGGCTACAACACGGAGACGGTGCACGAGGGTAGGGACGAGGGCCTGCACAAGACTTCCGTCTCTCTCCTCCGAAGAAGTGCGTTCTCCTTCCCCACTTCTTGCTACCGTTTTTGTGCACCCGAAAGCAGTCGGCAGATATCGCCGTTAGGCTAGGCTCCGAAGGCGTCGCACTCGAGCGCATTCGAGCGTGTTCCTTTGGAGAACGCGCCCATTGTTAGCGCTCTTGAACGCACCGAGATTGCATTGCCATGAACAAACTTCGCTGACAGTGGCGTGTGCCAGATGCCAAGTGAACTTCAATATATCGGCTCAAATAAAATTATTCCCTTCCATATACAGACACACATATCGCTTTTAACAGCGAAGCTGTTCTTAGCCGAGGTTTTCATGTCCGGGGTTGTGGTAGCGCTGATCACGTGGCCTTGCAGTGTGGCGAGAGTGAGCCTCAGGTAGGTATGGGATTAGCGATTCTTAGTATAGGGGAAGAAAGAGGAAAAATGGGGGAAGAGTGCTCGATAACTGTCTCTGTACAGGACACCTCAACCAAAACACTCGGGGGGGGGGGGGGGGGGGGAAAGGAAGGAGGAGGATAAGGAAAAAGGTAGTTGCTGGAGCGGAGCGGGTAGGTATGGGAGGGCTGCGAGTGCTGCGAGAGGCGAGGGCGGAGGATGTCGAGGAGTGAACCTTCGAGAAACGTGCCAAGATTGGGTGACGGGGAGGCACAGCGGAGTGTAAAATAGCGTCCCATGCTTTACCTGCGTCGTCGATGAATCGTCCTCTATCGGTGGTTGTGTCATGCCGCATTACTTCTCTTCATCGCGCACAGCCGGCGGCACCACCCGCCGCCGCCAACAGAGAGCAGGAGCGAGAGAGATTGTGTGAGAGGTACAAGGCGCGTTGATAAAAGGTTTTCCGTCTGCTTCTTTAGCTCAGTCGGTAGAGCGTCGGGCGCTTACCGTCGCGGTCTGAAGAGCATTTTTCTAAGTTTTTTCTTTCTCATTTAGGTGGCGTCAATTTTATCAACGTCATATCCGTGACGGAAACACGTCACTAAAGTATTGGTGGACCCTGGCATAAAACACTTTCGTGTTAAAAAAATATTCACTATTTTCAAATTTCTGTCGCATTTTGCCCCACTTTACCCTACATCAGTTTTCTGGATACCGTACACCGTTGAAGGTACTTAACGAATAGTAGCTATAGTTAAAATGTGAACCACAGTAATTACGGGCTTGTGTGCAAGACGTACGCTTAGTATTGTCACTTGTGCCCTGGCGAGCGACATCTGTGCATGCTTTTTGAAGGCAGCGCCATACAGATCATGCTCGTTGCGCCAACGCGCGTGCTTTCACACTATAGACAAAGCTATGCGACAGCATTTGTACAATCGCTTGTCTTAAGAAAGCATGGTGGTTGTGCGCATACTACGATAAAAATACAACCAACTATCCCACCTATAGCACCTCTTCCATACTCTCCACTATATAGAACGTATTGGTTTCTTCGTTGCAGGTATAACGCCGGAAATATTCAACAGCGTGCTCCATCTAGCTAGTTAGTACAAAGTGAGGACCTGGATTGGTTTCTGCGTTGCATGTATGATGTAAGAAATAGCGCATAAAGCGAGGAACAAACTGCGATTTTTGGAGATTTAAAGGGGAACTCCGGTGCATTTTCGACCATATTAAGATAATGGTGTTTTCAGTATTAAGTCCTTTAACAGCTGGGATGGGTCATTTTGCTGAGACTCGTCGGTAATTTTAAAAAGCAATAAAAGATGAGTCAAAACCGGAACCGAAACAGGTTGCTGCACCGTGCTGGACATGCGATGAACGGCGCAAAATGTGCATATGGTGTAAAAATAGCACACGTGCTGCTTCTATCGCGCGAAAAGTAAGCTGGCAATGTCATCCGACGCGGAATCAAGCTCATGGTGCGCTGACGGCCGTTTCGCTAGCTTAATATACACCAAACTTGGTATTGCGGGACGTGACTGTATGACGAACATAAATGCCAAGTGGTAATATTGTCACGTGGTCGTGACGTTGACGAAAGAAGCAGTCGACGTCTTCAAGCGAAACACTTTATTCGGCCGAACTTGTGGCCTCTAAACGGAAACTCAAGTTACAGCAAGTAATACAGGCTGCACACTGATAGCGGTGAACAGTGTGTCGGCCGTCGATCAACTGATCATCGTTGGAACGATGATCAGCCTACACGTCGAAGCACCTTGTAAGGCCCGAATGTATCGCCGAAGAAGCTTTTCACAAAGTCCACGTCGGCGTATGGGTGTCCAGACCCACACACGGTCGCCAGGCTGGTATTCCACGAAGCGTCGTCGAAGGTTGTAGCGACGGCTGTCGGTCTTTTGCTGGCACTGGATACGCAGACGGGCGAGTTGCCGGGCTTCTTCGGCGCGCTGTAGGTAGGCGGTGACGTCGACGTTTTCTTCCTCGGTGACGTTTGGTAACATCGCGTCGAGCGTCGTTGTCTGGCTGCGTCCGTAGACCAACTTGTATGGCGTCATCGTTGTCGTTTCTTGCACGGCCGTGTTGTACGCGAAGGTCACGTACGGAAGGATGGCATCCCACGTCTTGTGCTCGACGTCGACGTACATAGCCAGCATGTCGGCGATGGTCTTGTTGAGACGCTCAGTGAAGCCATTGGTCTGTGGGTGGTACGCGGTGGTCCGGCGGTGGCTTGTCTGGCTGTATCTCAATTAGAGCTGTGCACGGGCCAAATTTTAGAGCCCGAGCCCGGCCCGGGCCCGTTGACTGCGTCGAAGGCCCGCCCGAGCCCGACGCTGGAGGGCTGCGAGCCCACCCGGCCAGGCCCGAAGTACAAAAATAAAAGCCCGGGCCCGGCCCGGTACGGCCCGACATTATGAAGGTTTGCTGCGGAGTCTAGATGTTTTCCGATAACATGGCATTTTATACAACATACCAAAGTGAAACATAAGCAAACGACACATGACAGTCATTATATGCAACGATTACAAGGTGTCGTGTAAAAATAAGCTGTCCAATGATTCGGGCTTCAGTGAAGTGCGGCGTTCCTGCATCACATATCCCGTCCAACTGAAGGTCCGTTCGCTGCTCGCACTGGTAGCCGGAATTACAAGTATATTTTTCGGAAGCATAGCAAGCTTGGAATATTTTAACCGTTTGTTCTTACAGAAGTTTAGTACCTCAGATGTGGGAGAGGGGATTATTCCGTGCATAGATAATCACAAAGTTCATCTTGTGTGACTTCATCCACTCGCCTTGCGTTTGAAGTGGTTAAAAGAAAGGAGAACCGAGACAGGGGGCGGGGGGGCGGTCGCGGAGAAGGCGTTACGCAGTGGAAAATCCGGTACAACGTCTATATATCGCTCTCGATTCGGGCTTTGCATCTGACACGGCCCGCCCGACAAAAAACAATGTAGCCCGAGCCCGGCCCGGGCCCGAGATGAGAAGACGTCGGCCGGCCCGAACCCGGCCCGCGGGCCGGGCCGGGCTCGGGCTTTCGGGCTACCCGAAGCCCGTGCACACCTCTAATCTCAATATCGCCTGAGTTAGCTCCGCAGTAAAGGCCGTACCTCTGTCGGTGATGAGAACCTCTGGGGCGCCATGACGCAGTACGATGCTCTCGACGAAGAACTTGGCTACCTCGGTGGCGCTTCCTTTAGGCAGGGCCTTTGTTTCGGCGTAGCGGGTGAGGTAGTCGGTAGCCACGACGATCCACTTGTTTCCGACAGTCGACGTCGGGAATGGGCCCAGTAAGTCCATACCGATTTGCTGGAAAGGGCGGCTAGATGGTTCAATGGGTTGGAGAAGTCCCGCTGGCCTTGTCGGCGGCGTCTTGATTCGCTGACAGTCCCGGCATGTCCTCACGTAACGAGCGACGTCGGCGGAAAGGCGTGGCCAGTGGTACTTTTCTTGTACCCTCGCGAGCGTGCGGGAAAAACCCAGGTGGCCAGCCGTCGGATCGTCGTGTAGGGCCTGCAGAATTTCTGGTCACAGGGCCGATGGTACAACGATAAGCGAGTTGGCCCGGGCAGGAGAGAAGTTCTTCTTTACGAGGGCACCGTTTTTCAAGAAAAATGACGCCAATCATCGCCTGAATACTTTTGGAACAACGGCGGTCCTGCCCTTCAGGTATTCCACTAGGCCCCTCAGTTCTGGGTCGGCTCGCTGTCGTTCGGCGAAGTCGTCGGCACATATGGTTCCCAAGAAGTATTCATCATCCTGGTCATCCTGCGGCGGTGGGTCGACTGGGGCACGAGACAGGCAGTCGGCGTCAGAGTGCTTTCGTCCGGACTTGTAAACGATGGTGATGTCGAAATCTTGTAGTCTCAGACTCCATCGGGCGAGACGACCTGAAGGGTCCTTCAAGTTAGCTAGCCAGCACAAGGCGTGGTGGTCGCTCACAACTTTGAAGGACCTTCCATAGAGGTAGGGGCGAAACTTTGACGTAACTCAGATGATGGCAAGGCACTCTTTTTTCTGTTGTGGAATTGCCTTTTTCTGCTGCCTTCTGCCTTGGATAGCGACCGGCTGGCATAACTGATGACCCTTTCTTCTCCGTTAGTCTTCTGCAGAAGAACGGCACCGAGTCCTACGCTGCTTGCGTCGGTGTGGATTTCCGTATCGGCGTATTCGTCGAAATGCGCAAGTATCGGATGCGTCTGCAGGCGTCGTTTCAGTTCCTGAAATGCTTGAAGTTGCACCGTTTCCCATCGGAACTCGACATCGGTCTTTGTGAGCTGCGTTAGTGGCTCGGCAATCCTTGAAAAGTCCTTCACGAAGCGTCTGTAATAGGCGCACAGGCCGAGAAATCGGCGCACGGCCTTCTTGTCTGTGGGTGGCGGGAAGTCGGCGATGGCAGCTGATTTCTGCGGGTCTGGGCGCACTCCAGTCTTGCTGATTACGTGACCCAAAAACAGGAGCTCCTCGTACGCGAAGCGGCACTTTTCCGGCTTCAGGATAAGTCCGGAGCTCTTGATTGCTTGAAGTACGGATTCAAGGCGCTCGAGATGTTCGTCGAAGTTCGAGGAAAACACAACGACTTCGTCCAAGTAAACGAGGCAAGTTTGCCACTTCAATCCTGCCAGTACTGTATCCATAACCCGTTGGAAAGTCGCAGGCGCCGAGCAAAGACCGAAGGGCATGACCTTGAACTCGAAGAGGCCGTCTGGTGTTATAAAGGCAGTTTTCTCTCGGTCTCTCTCGTCGACTTCGATTTGCCAATAGCCGGTTTTGAGGTCCATCGACGAAAAATACTTCGCGTTGTGGAGTCGGTCCAGGGCGTCGTCTATGCGTGGGAGAGGATACACGTCCTTCTTCGTGATTTTGTTCAGGCGGCGATAGTCGACGCAGAAGCGTAGGGTTCCGTCCTCCTTCTTCACTAACACCACAAGTGAAGCCCACGGACTCTTTGAAGGCTGGATGATGTCGTCGCGTAGCATTTCGTCGACTGTTTCTTTATGGCATCACGTTCTGGTGTCGAAACTCTGTACGGGCTCTGACGAAGTGGCCTGGTACTTTCTTCGGTTATGATGCGATGCTTCGCGACCGGTGTCTGCTGAATTCTTGATGACGACAAAAAGCAGTCTTTGTATTGCAGGAGCAGTGCTTTGAGCTGTTCTTGCTTATGCGTCGGAAGGCTCGGATTGACGTCGAAATCTTGTTGCGGGGCTGGATTCGTCGTAGCATGTTCGGTAGACTCGGCGAGGGCGAAAGCGTTGCTGGCTTCCACAATTTCTTCCAGGTAGGCAACCGTCGTGCCTTTGCTCACGTGCTTATACTCGTTGCTGAAGTTCGTGAGCATCACTTTTGCTTTCCCTCCTCGCAGCTCGGCTATTCCTCTGGCGACGCCAATTTCGCGGTTGATCAACAGTTGCTGGTCGCCTTCAACGACGCCGTGCTGGTCTGTTGATTTCTGAGAGCCGACGGAAATGCTGACGCTGGAGCGAGGGGGGAATGGTGACCTTGGTCGTCTAGCACATTCAATGCGTGCTTTCCTGGAGGCGTGTGCGGCGGTACTGCTTTTTCACCGGATAGCGTTATCGGCTTGGATCGCAGATCGATAACTGCCCCATGAAGCCCTAAAAAGTCCATGCCAAGGATGACATCTCTCAAGCATCGCTGTAGTACTACGAAGCTTGCGGGATAAATCTGGTTGTTAATTGAGACTCTCGCTGTGCAGAATCCTGCCGGGGTTATAAGGTGCCCTCCAGCTGTCCGGATCTCAGGGCCTTCCCACGCGGTCTTGACTTTCTTCAACTTCGTGGCGAACGGTCCACTGATGACAGAATAGTCGGCTCCGGTGTCGACGAGGGCTGTCACGCTGTGGCCGTCGATAAGAACGTCGAGGTCGCTCGTTCGCCGTCTCGCGTTGCAGTTAGGTCACGGCTGCGCCGATTTGTTGCGCTGCTGCCATGTTGCGTCGTCACGTTTTCCTCGGTCCGCGACGTTTCGCCGGCTGGGCTTCGTCTGCTTCGCGTCGTGTTCTGAGGGTTTCGTCGCGTGGTCGTCGTCGGTGGCCGCGGAGGATCTTCGGCATTTCGTCGTACAGCAACCGCACCTCCATCGGTTGCTGCCTTTAGTTTCCCGGATATGGGCTAGGCGACCGGCCCCGGTTTGGGCCAGTGTACTGCTGACCGTTATGGTGACATGTAGCGCCCGGGCGACGGCGAGCGGGAAGGTCGACGGGGTGTCCACTGAGCTCCTGCGAGGTAGTCGGCGATGTCGCGTGGTTTTTCACCCCGCTGTGGACGCGGAGCGTCGATGGCGAACCCACCCAGTCTCATCAGGCGGTATTGGCAGCGTCGGTACGTGTGGCCGGCTTCTCCGCAGTGGTAGCATAGTGGGCGGTGGTCTGGGGCGCGCCAGATATCTGTCTTCCTGGGCGTGTAGCGCTGGCCGGCGGGAGGGCGAGATGGCGGCGGTGGTGGCGGCGGCGGCGTCTGGCGACTGTAGTGCAGATGTGCGGCGTACTGACGGGGGGCGCGGAGAGAGTGCGTAGCGTCGGGCTGCAGCAGCGTAACTCAAGGCCTGCGGCTGGGGCTGTGGTTGTTCGGGAATTCCCAACGCTTGCTGGACTTCGTCACGAACAATCTCGGCGATCGAGTCCACTTGAGGCTGTGGCGAGGGTAAGAGCTTGCGCAGTTCCTCCCGCACGATCGTTCGGATCGTTTCGCGCAGGTCGTAGTAGCAGAGGGATTTAACGTCTGCGTACCCTGGCGCCGAGCGGCGATTGAATTGTCGGGTGCGCATCTCCAGTGTCTTTTCAATCGTCGTTGCCTCGGAGACGAATTCCTGGACAGTGCGTGGTGGTTTCCGCATAAGCCCAGCGAAGAGCTCTTGATTTACTCCTCGCATGAGGAAGCGGACTTTGTTGTCCTCGGGCATAGCGGGGTCAGCGTGGCGAAACAGCCGGGTCATTTCCTCTGCGAGGATGGCCACGCTTTCATTCAGTAGTTGGATCCGCGTCTCCAGCAAGGCTGCGGCCCTTTCCTATCGGACGACGCTCGCGAAAGCGCTGCGAAAAAGGTCCCATGTTCGAAGTGTGGACTCCCGGTTCTCGAACCAGGTCCTTGCTGCGTCTTCTAGGTAGAAGTATGCGCGGCGCAGTTTTTCGTCGGAGTCCCAGTTGTTGAAAGTCGCGACTCGTTCGTACGTTTCTAGCCAGGTCTCGGGGTCCTCACTTGGCGATCCATAGAAAATGGGTGGCTCTCTCGGTGGCTGGATAACGATCGTTGCAGGGGTCACAGCGGCCGTCATCGTGCCTGTCGTCTTCGTCGCCGTAGATTTTGGCTTGTCCGGTAGGAGTCCGTGCTGCGGGGGAGAGTCCTTTCAGTCTGCGGCTGGCTCGACTGTCCGTGACGGGGTAGGTGTCTTCGTCCCGAGTTGGGCTGGGTTCACGGCTTGACGGGGGCGTCCGGTACATGAAAGAGGCAGCACCTCCACCAGGTGTCACGTGGTCGTGACGTTGACGAAGGGAGCAGTCGACGTCTTCAAGGCGAAACACTTTATTTGGCCGAACTTGTGGCCTCTAAACGGAAACTCAAGTTACAGCAAGTAATTCAGGCTGCACACTGATAGCGGCGAACAGAGCGTCGGCCGTCGATCAACTGATCATCGTTGGAACGCGCCGGCTTTTATAGATCACCCATCGAACATTCTAGCCTTATCTTTGGTCGTCGTGCAAGCTCTGGAATAATCTTGAGTGTTCGCGTCTTGCGCGCAATCTTAACAAAATGATCTACTACAATCGTGAACCTTCTCGAACACTGCAGGCGCGGTTTGCTCACAGTCTTTGTGGGCGTAAACCGAATACAGTAAAAGTGAAATTAGAAACGCGCGTGGGAATATGGAAATCATGACATGTTATGAGCATAGGCGTGCGCACGGGGGGGGGGGGGGGGGGCAAGATGGCGAGAAGGGGGGGGGGGCGCAAAGTCAGCCCTATACATTGTAGGGGGGGGCGATAGGGGGGGCGCAAAGTCAGCCTTATACATTGACATAATAGGGAGGGGGGGGGCGCTGCGACGAACCTTCGCCCCCCCCCCTGAAGGGGAACCCTGCGCACGCTTATGGTTATGAGCATGCATGCCCGCGCTCATGGAACGCTCGCGGCTGTTTCGCTGGCTTGATATACACCAAATTTGGTATTGCATGACGTGACTGTATGACAAACAGAAGTGGCAGGTCGTAACATGAAAATCTTGGCATGCGTTTCATCTACAATGCCATTTACATGCCACGTTCATGGTGCGCTTGCGTCCATTTCGCTAGCTTGATATACACCAAAATTATTATTGCGCGACGTAACTGTATGACGAACATAAATGACAGGTCCTAAGATGTAAATAATGAAATGCATATTATCTACAGCATGATTTGCTTCTTGCTGGCTGCTTCGCATTACATGGATTCGCACAGTGCGTGGGATCTGCCGGCTTTTTGGCTCTGGCGACGTTCGAAGCAGGTGTGTTGCCTCAGGTAGGTGGCGTTGAACTTGCATTTATCCAGCATCGCCTCAACCTCCAAGGTCTCCTAACACAAAAAAGGGTGACTTTTGAGCATGCCTTGTGGAAATCTCTAGTACCGGTATAGCGGATTCCTCCACTATACAGGCCTTCGAGAGTACCCACTACATTCTGGTCTACCATTGCAGACAAGACGTAGATCTCCCTAATGCCGGTATAGCGAATTCCTCCACTATACAGGCCCTCGAGAGTAACCACACCACTACAGACTGTCCTACTATTGCAGACTAGACATAGATATCCCTAATGCCGGTATAGTGGATTCCTCCACTATACAGGTCCTCGAGAGTAACCACACCACTACAGACTGTCCTACTCTTGCAGACTAGACGTAGATCTCCCTAATGCCGGTATAGTGGATTCGTCCACTATACAGGCCCTCGAGAGTAACCACACCACTACAGACTGTCCTACTATTGCAGACTAGACATAGATATCCCTAATGCCGGTATAGTGGATTCCTCCACTATACAGGCCCTCGAGAGTAACCACACCACTACAGCCTGTCCTACTATTGCAGACTAGATGTAGATCTCCCTAATGCCGGTATAGTGGATTCCTCCACTATACAGGCCCTCGAGAGTAACCACACTACTACAGCCTGTCCTACTATTGCAGACTAGACATAGATATCCCTAACGCCGGTATAGTGGATTCCTCCACTATACAGGCCCTCGAGAGTAACCACACCACTACAGCCTCAAGGTCTACTATTGCAGACAAGAGGTAGATTTCGAGTGCAGGTTCTAGTTTGGGATTTGGCACCAGCCACCAATATCAAGGTTGTTGAGCCCCCCTCCTGCTTAAACGAAATCGAAGCGCGTGCCCCAAATAAGCCATTGTAGGCAACTGGGGCCACTGTGCCCACCGAGAGTGAGATACCAAGATAGCACCCACTGTCTTCCACGGATTGCGGCTGCGGCCGGTATAAGGGCTGCCGCGATAATGGTGACTGCTAGACGTTTACCGCGGTATAAATGGATGTACAAAGCTTTATCCAGCAAAAGGCTCGAAAGAACCGCGACAAGTGGTCCTTATATCAGTAGCCGGTTTTGTATGCATTCGTCCTTTGATACGTGCAGAAATAAGGCACCAAGTCGTTTTAGATGTGAAGCATCTTATGGCGAAGCTTAATCCGGTGGTGGTGGTGGTGTGCCGCGTGCCCACCCTTACTGCGCATGCGCAAACAGTTAAAGAAAAAATAAAAATAAAAAAACCTCCTCTCCCCCTCTCTCTCCTATAGGCATCCCTCCCCACGGCAACCACACCCTCACTGCGCATGCGCCTCCCTTCCTCTCTCCCCTCTTACACTCCCCCCCCTCTCTCCGTCCCTGCCCGCGGCGTCTAACTCCCCCCTGCGCATGCGCGTCCCCCCTCTCTCTCCTCTCCTACGCTCCCCCCCCTCTCTCCTCTACGCATCCCTACCCACGGCGTTCACACTCCCACTGCGCATGCGTGTCACCCCCCTCTCTCTCTCCTCTCCTCCGCTTCCCCCCTCTCTCGCCTCGCGACGCCGACGCAGGCAGCGTCTGCTAGCGAGTTTCTTGGTTGAAAAAACCGACTGCTCGCGCTGCACAACCGTTCACTGGCCATCCCGTATATATGGCAAGGGATCTTGACCTCCAAGGTGGTGCCGGTGGAAGATTTCTCCTGTGCGTTGTTGAACAATAAAAATTCGCAGCGTGCGCGTTAACTAAAAGCGGAGTGCGGGTCTCTGTGTCCAGTCGGAGTCTTCTGTCTCTCATTGCCCATTAGCAGCGATTGGCATGTTCCAGTAGGAAACACTGCTCCATCACTGCCTGCTTTGCGCCTCCCCAGTTTTCTCTCCTGCGCAACGCTGCGATGAGCGCCAGCGTCAACGCCGCCGCCTGTGTAAGCGTTAGCGCCCGCTGCTTCACATCTACACATGGTTCCCTTTAGCGGGAGATGGTGTAATTTTTTCTTCGCGCTTTCGCGCTTTTTTATTTAAAATTCGCCAACGAACATTGTTATATGATTTTATTAGGAATATTCCCGAAAATACCCCCTAAAAGGTCTTTTTCTTCCTTTGTGAAAGGTCAGAAAAGATGCCCGCTTTTTGCATGACCATCCGATAGCACGTGCTCGCAACGCCAATACGCAATTCAATACCTTATTTGCGATGTTCGGAACACGAAACGCCTACAGGGACACATGTGTCGGCTTTCCGCCAGACAGGTGTGCGCATCTGTACCGCGATCTCCTACGGAGCGAAAATTGGCACCTCAGTTTCACTGAAACGCAGCGCGCCCGCATGGAGGTAGTCATCTTTGTCTGGTTTCGTGCAGCGCCTCGTCTACTCGACTTACGCCTTCTCTGCCTGGCCGCTTTCTGTACATGCACATGTGCATCTGCCGTGGGTATGTCCTTCGTACCTTCTTCAACCGGGACCTGGCACGGGTAACGCTGCAACGGCGAGCTATCTCGAAATTTGGCTGGTGACTTGGGTGGAGGACGTCGCGGCTAGGCACGGCCTGGACGCCACAACCGACAGTCTTAAAGCCGCCCACGACGCTGTTTATTAATCTTTTAAATATTGTTTTAGCTTTCGGCCTTTGCACAAATAAAAGTTTTTCACCACCACCGTGAAAGCGACGCGTGATGCTCTGGTGCTACTTCACCACGAGGCGAGGCGCGTTTGGGCAATCTCGCCCAATAAAAGTGTGATGTGGGCTTGCTTTCATTGCAGCGGAGTTCCTCGGTTCCCACCGCTAAACTCGTCTATAGCTAGATGTTTTCGTTTTTAAAAAGCTATGCGCAAGCGAAAGCAGTGTCGCAGAACGCGGTGGCGGCGAATTTGCGAATGGCAGCTGGTGCGATTTGGTTGTTGCCTATTAAAAGCGCGCATTATGCATAGAAGCGTTACGCCACACACACGGCCGAGCCGATAGATAAAGATACTTATTGTGATAGGGTTGTCGGTGAAGAATCACTGGCGCGGTTGTCGGTGCCCACCACGTCGCCATCTCCCGTTTATGGTGCTTATCCACGAAGGCGTCGCCGTACTCGCGCAGATGTGCGAACAGGGGCAGATCCAGGAGCCCACATTAGGGGGGGGGGGTACGTAATGCGGTCCCGGGGGAAGGGGTTGTATCAGACCCCTCGCAGTAAGAGAAGATAAGAGGGCAAGGAGAGAAATACGCATTCCTTGCGTCTTTTCCTTCACTCACTGCATGCGGCGCGTTGAAGCGCTTAGTTGAAGAGCGATAGAGAGTGTTGGGACTCCGGGTCCTTCAGGTCTCATTGTTAGCATCGGGCCCCCCCTCGTAGGATTCATCGTCCAACAAGCCAGAAGAGGCGCTCGTAAGAACGACAAAGATTTATTTACATGGTTAGAAACTGAGAAGTCGACATAAAATCATCAAGTGATCAAGTGAACAAGAATTGAAGAATTACTGAAATCGTACAAAATGTCTTCGGCTTATATAGCGCCGCGTTGCCAAACCTGGGCGCATTGTCCGCATCTTCCGCCAATACGGCGCTCGATGGTCTGGGCGCTCCACCCACGAGGGTGGGGAAAGACACCACAATATGAACGTGGAGAGGGCACAGTCCAAAACGATGCCCAAATATGGTCACGAAAGCACAGCACCAAGATTTTGCACACGACACCAAGCTTTTGCACACGACACAAAGATTTTGTCCGCGTCCGAGGACCTTGGCTTGGCCTGGTTCCAAGAACTCTCCCGGCGAGGGGGAAGAGTCTAAAAGCGGAGATGGGGGGAGGGGTCGTCATCTTCGAAAAAAGACCGGCTCCCTTGGATACGTGCCCAACTAGCCTGTTTGCGTTCGGGCAGAAGAATGTAGCGGCCTGACAGGTTTGTCTTCAAACATGCCACTTGTCTTCAACCATGCCACCCCACGCAGCAGATTCTACGGAGAGAGTGGAGTGAGGAGTGGCCGACTAATCCCTCTTCGTTTAAAGGGGCCCTCCAACACTTTTAAAGCACCTATTTTTATTTGTGTTTTGCGTAGAGTGATGGCTGAGGATAATTTTAGCATAGGTCTAAGCGCCGATATCACACGATTTAGTATTTTAATCACGACATAAAATCACTACATCGCTGCCGAACGCATCAGCACGTAGTGGCGCTCGCTAGAACTGTTGCGGGCGGAAATGACGAATATTGGCAGCAGCCTATGATTGGATAAGTGTAACGTTAGAAGAGATCGTCTGGTGCCATCAGAACTGAGATTACTAATGTATTTCATTTTTCTTTTCTGTGCTTTTTCTTTGAACCCCGAACAGACGCGGCCGCAACAAAAAACAAACAAACAAAAAAAAGATCACTACGACTACAAAGCCCGACAGAGACGCTGGCGACCATTTCGGCTTGCGCGGGTGGGATGTCCATACGAAAGGCTTCCCTCTCTCTCTGTTCCCTCTTCTTGCTTCTGTGCCTTTGCGAGCTGCCTCTTTCGCACGTGCGGTAGGCTCTTCATTGTTGTTGAAGGGGTTGAATGCACCCTTGTAGTTCGTCGGGCGGCTCACCGAACAACTCCGAACTCCGAATGAGAGGAGGGAGTGACATGGAATTTTGTAAAGAACAGCAGAAAATATCTCGCTTCGAAACAGTAGCGCCCGCTCACGTTCTGGCAAGTCAGGCGTCAGGCACCACGTTTGTTACTATGGTGACGACGTCAACAACACGTTGGAAAGGACAAGCAACAATGGTGTGCGAGCTTCCCCTACGTAGGCGCTTCTACCTCACTTCATTGGGCATCCCGCATACGTCACAGGGCAAGTGAAATGTGGTCAGGTGACCGCGCGAAAATCAAGTTGAGGGTAGGGATTTTTTTTCTTGTATTTTGAATTTTCTAAACCGAATAACTTAGGACTGCGTGCCGTTATCACTGCCGTTCTTGCGGCATTAATCTGTCTGTACTTCAGTCTACACAACCCACGAGTAAAAAGTGCGGGGTTGAATAGTGTTAGAGGGCCCCTTTAAGACCTGCGAATTTCCGTGACTTCGCTCTCCTCGAAAGGTGCAGCGGCAGTCGGATTAGTCTCAGCTGCCACCCCAAACAGCAAATATCACAGTGGCTTCGACGTCGGCCTCTTCCCCTCGTTGCTTGCTTGGAATGCCTCTCGTACATTGTATAGAGTTGAGGTCACAATGACTTTTCATGTCTCGTTGTTTTTCTTCGCGCAGGATCGGTCGGTTGACACCCTTTGTCCACTCTTGGCAGAGAGGTAACCACGCCCGTCTCAACTGCTCATCCTCGCTTGCAATGTGTGGATGAACTATTTGTCGGGTTCGCAGCCGCCGGAGGAATTCCAGTGCCGATGACGGTCATAACAAGAGGCACGAGGCTTCATTAAAAAAGACTCTGGTGAAACATATTGGTACGAGCAGTAAATATTCGGGGGTGGATGCAGAATTGTGAACACACTAGATTTTTCTGCAAGTGCTATCGCGAGTTTCAACTTCGCGACCCAAATGCGAGCGAGCGAGCGAGGAACATCGCGCTTTTATTATGAAAACCGTCGGAGAAAATGGAGCCGCCAATGTCACGTTTATTTTTGTTTCGTTGAACTTAAATATTAGTAGTACGCAGTATCGAGCCTCAGCTTCATGCATTTGTCCGCCACAATTTTGCTGAGAGCAAGCAAAGGGTGCCGGGATGACATTAAACTGTACCATTTGCTCATCAAGTAAAAGAAAAAAAACATGCAGTTGTTTCTGCACTTTCAAACTGGACTCTTTTTCTTGATTAGGTAGGGATTGGCATGGGAGATATCCCGAAAAAGCTTAACCTGCTATGCTCACCTTCATGATCGTAAAATCCCCACTGTTTATATGAATTTCGGAGAGGCCACTCGTGATATTCAAGTCATTCTCACTGTGGTGTTCAAGAACTTTCTTAACATCATCCATGTCAATCTTGTATCCAGGAAGGTTGTGCACTCGCTCTGTCTCACCGCTCTAATAATAATAAAAAAAAAGTTGACCGCAGCAGTTAGGCGCGAAAGTTCTTCAACACATGAGCTGGGCCAGCCATAAATTAATGTTGTTCTTTTCAGATGTGGGTGGGCAACACTGCTGACAATCTGAGAATTTTTGTGACCTGAGAATCCCAGCAGTCGCCACACTGCTCATTTTGCTGTGCCAATATAAATGGTGGCGACTAAAAGCCGTACAGATATTCTATAAGGAATCTCGACTAGGCAAAACCCGAGGTCTTTTAGCCGCCTTCCATCAACTCACCTGCCTGTAAAATGGTAGGCAATCACCTGCTTGTATCTGTGGTTAATACCTCCCACCATTGAAAACCAAATCATAATTGGACAGAACTCCTGATGATTCTGGAAGCGTTATACCACAAAAAAAAAAAAAAAAAACATCTAGAGAATGATCATAACTAAAGCCTTGGGAAATGTCCATCTCGTCCATCAAAAGGGCACAATCTTTTTCAATGTGCTCCTGCCCCGACTTTACCTGCTCTTTTTACAGCGAAAGCTGTTACGAGATCACAGAAAGTGCGCCGTAGTTGTCCTCCGCCGATGCCGCCTTGTCCGTAACCGTTATCGCGCGAAGTAAGAAAAAAAAATTGGGGGGACCCTTAATCTTCGTTTTTAAGAGTTGAACGCGATAGCGATATCCTGTCCTGAGTGCCTACTTCAACCACTTAGTGCATACTTGCTATGCGCCCTGGCCCTCTAAAGTGCTCCGCACACAAAATACAAACATAGAACATTTTGGCGAAATTTTTTGGTGGCGTATATGGCAGAAAAAATCCTGAAATATTATTGAGCTTCGAATACCTTACAGAAAAGCATTTGCTTAATATGTAAACCATGTTTGGCTTTGAAAGAAGAAACGATACTCTGAGATTAAATTTTCTGACAAAGAGTACTCAGACTACACTGCGAAATTCGGGACTCCCACGTGACAAAAAATGTGTTTCTCTCCGAAATATTCCAGCAATTCACTCTTTTCTGTGCACTAAATGAGCATGATTTTTTCGAATATGTTTGAGATTGTCGCCAAAATGGCTGGAACGTTTGACATCGCAGGAACGAAAATAGGGGTTTTTCAAGGCCTCCAACAAGTGCCCAAGCCTGTCGGTCCCGACGTGGGAGTCGCCCGCTGCGCGCTAACGTGCGCCTTGCCGGACAAGAATAAATTTTCTCGTCCATCCATCCATCCAACAAGTGCCCCTCCCCGCAACAAACTCCTGGCTACGGGCCTTACTTCTACACTGTCTTGGTACACGATTGCATAGAAATGCCACCGTATAATGTCATTTCTAACTGCATTTGAAGTAGCTATAGCTTGCAGTCTACTAATGTTCAGCAACTGTATCATTTTTCGTTCGGACACTTTACTCTTGGGGAAGCATCTGTGCCTCAAGTATTGCGATACATTATTGCGATTGCTTCCCTCTTTAACATATCACTGACATATGTCGCGATATTTTCATGAAGCTTTAGATGTCTCACGAGCCTCTAAGTGCGGCGTCGACAGCGCTAATGCACAAAATTACTCCACATTACGTTTTGTGCGAACGGCAAACGAAGATCGCCGAAATGCGTGACGTCACCAAGCCATCGTCGCACAGCGTCCTTTTATGAAGCCATCTTGTGACGTCATTGCATTGTCGCTTGGTAAGTAAGGAGTGCAACACTACGTGAAGTGCAGGATGCAATCGATTGAGAACGTTAATTAAAGCCGTTAAATGAGTGTCTAGTGAGGGCGCAGGCGAAAGCCTGTGCTATCTTACCGTGGCCTAAAGGGATTGTGATTCTCTTCCTTGCGTGCCTTTCGAAAGTATTTTGTTAGTCCTTTAGCTTGCGCTACGACTTAGATATCTGGAGTCGACTCCAGATATTTGGAGATATCTGGAGTCATATTGAAGGCCACTTTATTTATCTCCACACACACAAAGATCAAGGCATACATAACCACGTTGCTAAGAAAGCGTCATTGCACCTTCGACTTAAGTGCCCACGGTGGAACGTTTATAATGGAAAACTTACAATGGAACTCTTATAATGGAACGCTTACAATGTAAAAATGAGACCCTTCACATTTTACTTTCGTCAAGTGCTCTCTCGGCTGTCAATATTCAACTCTGGCCACAAGTCGGCAATAACGGTGCCGCGGGTCTCTCTACGAAACTTCGCCCTCAGACGCCTGACTTGCTCGGAGGAGAAATAGTTCGTCCAGTCGCCTACCACTCCCTTCCGCACGTAGTCTATCTTGTCCGCCGAACTTCCGGCAGTCGTCACTAGGTGCGGAGCCGGAACCGCCGCGAACGACTGCGTGTAGATGGCGCAG
Source organism: Rhipicephalus appendiculatus (assembly GCA_030522465.1). Lineage (NCBI taxonomy): Eukaryota > Metazoa > Arthropoda > Arachnida > Ixodida > Ixodidae > Rhipicephalus > Rhipicephalus appendiculatus. The sequence continues at coordinate 57,427 of JALIZH010007800.1, forward strand.
ACCTTCGTATTCCTTGCCTCGGAACGGGAACTCTTCACGGTAGAAGTCGTAGATCATCTTGTTCGTGTACTTCTTCATCTCCTCAAAACTGCTGTACTTGAGCACGTCCTTGAGCACCTTGCCGTCATCGGCCAGCAGGCTTTCCTCGTACTGGGGTCCAAGAAACCTCGCGACCTTCAGCACGGCTGCTTCGGGGTCCTTCATCATGTCTTCGTAGACGAGAAAGAGCACGTTGGGATCGTCGATGCGTCGGCACCACGCCTTGTAGAAGTCGAAGTAGTCCCCGCTGTCGATGGTGCCCGCCATGAAGTTCTCGAAGGAGTCGTCGAAGTCCCCGTCGTACTCGTACGAGGAGATCATGCGCCAAAAGTGGTGTAACGACACTGTTGTGTCAAAAGGGTTGCGTATCACGACTATGTAGCGCGCCTCCGCTGAGTAGCCCGTCTGATGCAGTGGGAGATGGCTCTTTATGGAACCGGGTCTCACGAGACCCCAGCGCACACACTCGGAGCCGCAGACCTCGAAGTAAGGGGACGCGGCGTGAAACTCGGCCGCTTTCGCCGGAGGCACGCCGCCGTTATGGATGAGGTACACGATGTGCTGCATCCACGTCGTGCCGCACTTCATGTAAGTGACGATGAACAGGTCACCTTCTCTGTGGACGTAGTCCATGGCCGACTCTATGCACTCGCGACGGAAAGCTGTGGCGAACGGCGTCCCCCTGACGACCTGATGCATTGGCTTCTTGGTTGTGACATTTGTGTCTCCTGTTTGAAGGAAACGATAAAGGCAACAGATGTCATATAACCATAAGTAAAAAGTCCTTAAAGAAAGAAAGCACGCGCTGCACGAGAGCGCAAAAGCATAAGAAACCGCTAGAGCACCGGAAGTCGCGAGAAATGAGGCGTGAAGGGCGAACATTTGGTATCCTCTTCATCTACGGAACACTTGCCTACACGAACATCGTGTGAGGCTGTACATGCTAGGGAAGAAGAAGCACCCAAGTGCTCAGATTTAGGCCCATGTTAAAGAACCCCAGTTGGTCGAAATTATTCTGCACTCCCCCCTCTACGGCGTCCATTATAGTCATATTGTGGTTAGGACAAGTAAAGCTTCAGAAAATAATTAATTATTCACCTCTAATTGGTGCTCCCACATTCCTTTGTCTACAAACAGACAACTCGCACATAGGCATCTGCCTGATTCACGGAAAAACTTTTAGCTCAGGGAATCTGAAACTTGTGAGAAAACTGTAACCTGTAATAACTGCAGAAAAACAGAATTCCAGATGCGGATCTCTCACCGAAAATTCTAAGCCGAAGTCTAATAACATTTATCAACCGACGTCCTATGCGTCGGATAGGCGCTGTTGTGTTTCAACCGATTTGACAACAGAAACGTGATTCACTATGCGATGCAATGTTCGTGGCTACCAGTTTACATGGGAGCGGAATAAAGCATTTGTGCTAACCACAATGAGCGGAAATGCGTTGACAAGATTTCAGGTTGTGTCCATTGCTCTGTGGAATGACGACGCTTGACTTCGGGCCTGAGCGTTAATGTACGGTTATTGGTTAAGGTGGCGTTGCACCACCCTTCCTCCTTCACACGTAGACATTTATTTTTTTTCTCGTAGAATTCAGTCTACCCATTACAACATCATAAACAGTTCGTGGTATGAAATGAACGCTCTGGCAATGCGCGGCGCCATACCTGGAGTACGTTTAAGACTCGCAGTCTCATGTACTTGTCACTTATTCGTGTTAGCGGTGTATAGACGTCTTAGGCATAAAGAATTCGAAAATCTGTAAAACTGCCGTCCTTGTATGGCTCGCGACTTTTAGGATACAGTTTACTACACTGAATTAACGCCGTTTGAGCACGTCTGTTTCTTTGAAACAGGCGCGCTTCTACTGTAATCCTCAGAAATAACCTGTAAACAAGAAATGGAAATGCTCAGTGGGTATTCGCGATGTCGGCACGTTTAATATCACCGGTACACTTTTAACTTTCCCAGAAGTGCTGGAACACGCCGTTTTTTCTCAAATGCATGACAGGGAAAATCGGCAGTATATAGTGACGGTTTTCCATAAGTAACATTACAAGTTCTATGATAAGTTAGTAGCTCGGCATCAGGGGCGTAGCCAGAAATTATAATTTTTTTTTTTTTTTGGGGGGGGGGGGGGGGGGGGCACCTCTTTGATTTCGGGGGTGGCACCTCCTTGAAATGGTCATTTTTCGCTCGTATGCCTTGGCGAAAAAAAAATTTCGGGGGAGGGCACGTGCCCAATGTGCACCCCCTGGCTACGCCACTGCTCGGCATATAAAAATAGGTTTACTAAACTTACTAAACGCAGTCAACGGCAAGTCTGTGAGCATTGCGCACCTGCAACAGCGCATTGTTCTACCAACACTCCCGAAATATTTTAAAGAAGCGAGTTAACTAACCGGTTCAATACACATACAAACGCTCTCACCTTGCATTGTCGGCGTGTCGTCTGCGGCGTCGGTGCGGGGCATGTTTCTTATTGTCTAGGCTGACGAAGAACAGGATGAGATCGTAGCTGCGCGCCTGCTTCGTTTTATGTGAGCATTTCAGCGCTAAGCGGGCACAGTTCTCTAATCTGCCCAAGGCGCACCCGCCTGCCTTTGCACGTGGATCGGGGAAACGAATGACTGATACGGCATAGGAAAAACAAAGGTGAGCTGAAGAAAAACACCTCGGATACGCTTCCGGCGATATAAGCCTGCGATGGGCTCTGTGTTGCTCTCCGCTTGGGACGCCTAGCGGCCTGTGTGGTCGATACCGCTAGAGAGGGGCATCCGTACGACGCAGGTGTGACCTCAGCAAACTAGGGACTGGCACGAGGCGGATCGGCGCGTGGGCTGTATTGCCAACGCGGAAGTAACTTGATTGTCGTGCCGGAGTCGATGGCTCATCGAAGAAGGAAAACGGTGTTTGTAAACGCAGCTTCGCTGTGCTTTCCTTTGTACGCGTACGTATGTTATTACTTGCCATTCACCGCCGTCTTATTTTTGCCCAACAGGGAATAGTAGTTAAGTTATATATAGGTGCATCATCCCAAGACGGACCGCTGTCCATGAGATGGAATAGCGCCGCAAAGTTATCGATGACTGGTTGATCTTATACCTGAAAGGGTCCCTGACATGGTTATATTGGTATTATTTAAGGGGTTAAATGCGCGGCGTCATTTAAACAAGGAACCTCGTCTTGAAGGAGCTAAGAACAATTGAAGGGCGGCCTTTTTTCCAGGCTGTGATTTTCCTTCTCGATATCTTCGACGAGTGGTCGGGGCAGAACGCTCTAAATGGACTGTTAGGGGCTTCGAAAAATTTGCGATACCGGCTTACCCTAGCGAATCGTTCCCTATACCATTCCAATAATTCCTTACGCTTCCGAAAAATTGTTACGGAAATATATGGCAAGTATATGGGAAAAGTTATGGACAATATGAAATCCGTTAGGAAACATGAAATAGTTGGAATGACATATGGAACTTTTCAACTGGTTAATTGTTCGCACAAAATCGTGCAAACTGTTCAGTGCTACTTGAACAGCGAAATGAAGAATTAATATGGCCGCAACATAAGAAACAAGACGGAGACAGTGGCACAAAAAAACGTGATATACATGTTTTTGTCAACACCACGGGTATGACGCTGGAACACGGTATCTTGCGACCAACGTTTGACTGAACGCAGCTCTGCCCTTTCATTCACTCGTGGAATCCCATATCGGGCCACAAATGAGCGATCCCGGAGGCTAGCGTTTCCTTTTGAAATCTCTCCTTTAGCCTCTTCACCTGTTCTGGAGAGAAGTAGTTCTTCCAATCTCCGACCGCACCCTTGCGGACGTAGTATATCTTGTCCGCGGAGGCGGCAGACCCATCTTCACGACCGCGCGCGTTGTGCACGACATCGTGTAGCTTCCGTAGGCCTTCATATTCATCTCCCCTAAACGCAAAATCCGTCGCGTAGAAGTCGTGTATCATGTCGTTGGTGTACTTCTTCATCTCCTCGACACTGCTGTACTTGAGCACGTCATTGAGAATCTTGCCTTCATTAGCCAGCAGGCGTTGCTCGTACTCAGGTCCGAGGAACCTTGCGACCTTGAGTATGGCCGCCTCGGGGTCTTTCTTCATGTCTTCGTAAACAACGAAGAGCACGTTTGGATCAGCACTACGCTCGTACCAGTCTCTGTAAAAGGTGAAGTAATCTCCACTCTCAATGTAATTGTTCATGAAGTTCTCGAACGAGTCGTCGAAGTCACCCTCGTACCCGTAGGCGGATATCATGAACCAGAAGTGGTGCATTGACACCACGACATCGAATGGATTCCTTATAACGACGATGTACTTAGCCTCGGGTGAGTAGCGGATCTGATGTAGCGGTAGGTGGGTCTTGACGGCACCGGGTGTTTTCACCCATTGCATGCATTCAGCTCCACAGACTTCGATGAACGGCGAAGCCTTGTAGAACTCCACGGCGTTAGCTGGAGGCACGCCGTCGTTTTGGATGAGGTACACGATGTGCTGCATCCATGTAGTCCCACACTTGACATAGGTGACGATGAAGAGGTCACCCTGGCGGTGCTCGTAGTCCATGGCAGACTCGATGTACTCGCGGTGGAAGTAGCCCGCAAATGGAGTGCCCCTTACAACCATCATGTAGGGCTTCTTTCTGTCGTTTGCCTTTAGCCCTGGGTAACAGGTACAGCAAATTAGTTTACTGTAATAATTTCACGCTTCCTTTGCGAGAAATAAATTTTCACCATGTTCTAATTTTGAGGTAGACTTCTGTGCACTGCGATATTTATTTCTTTAGTCAGAAACGTTAAAATGAAATTAAATATTTTGTGGTTTAACCTGCGAAGATCATAAGCTAATTATCAGGCACGCCGCAGTGGTTTACTCCGGGTCAGCTCTGCCCTTCTCAGGTTCTTTATCACGCTGCGAAATCTAATGCCCGGGTGTTCTTGCGTTTCGCTGCGGTCGAAATGCGGTCGCCATGGCTGGAATTCGGACCCGCGTTCCAAGCGCGACACATTAACCACTAAGCTGACATGTTGGGGCATTTTAAGCAAAAACTTCACTGGCTTGAAAAGATGCTAAGCAACCGCTTTTCAAAGTTTAGATCGCGGTAGCTTCGAAACAAGCTCTAATCGGACCCTTCTTTTAAATTACTCGCTTATGAGCATAGAGTGAGTACAGACTCTAGTGAAAAAGCTGGGCCTAAAGAGCGCCGACCACAAGGAACACCGCCATTATACTGCCATTGTCACTGATACCTTTGCAGTTATTTGAATATCGGCAAACGTTAGTGGCAGTTAATATTAACAATACTGGCAGTATAAATCAAACATGCGCATTTTGTGAACTAGAAACGTGCGGGTGGTGCTTATGTTCATTTAGAAGAGAAAAAAAGATTCAAAGCTATTTAAGTAATGTAATGTGCACCGGACTCGCGGCGCAGGAAGATGCGTTTGCAGACACTTTTGATAGACGGCGACACCATACCCAGCGGAGTTCGAGATCGCGGCCGATTGCGCGTCTTCTGACAGAGCTGCAAGTCGATGAGCGGCGTCGTCTGCGCTATCTGTTTACACGTACTTACGACACATCACCAGAGCTAACTTTCATTAATTAGCGATGAAAACCCTCGTCAAGTGCAGCACGCGTCTCAGGAACTGGTAACGCTCGTACAGTAGTATAATGGCAGTAATAGCGGCGCCCTTGTGGTCGGAGATTCTAATGCATGGGCCCCATGGAGAGCTTTTCTTCTAGAGTGTGTACTAACTCTATATTTGAGAGTAACACACTTTGGGCGCTCTACACCAACTTCCGAAACGTGCTACCTTGCTTAAGTCATAGCATAACTCCTCGGTAGTTCTCAATGCGAAACTCAGCAGTGAACACATTTGTAGTCTTGTCTTTAGTTTTCATCATTTTCTATTTCGGTTTCAGACGAAAATAGGAATCCTCCGGTCGCTGTAACACGCCGTGCGCATCTATAAATTGAAGGATATTTCTAATAGTACTTACTCTCTCTATCGTGAGTTCCGTGCATCTCGTCAGTGACGTGACTTGTCTTAGAAGACATCGGTTTAACGTGACTCGTCGTTGTCCGGAGCGAGAACAGCTATGATTAGGTTGCTGATATCTCGCGGCACTCATACGACGCACGGACCGGTCTAATCACGATGGTCTTATCTGCCTTAGGTGAGCAGCGCACTTTTTTTGTGTCCGTCAGCGAAAGAGAAATTAACGACCCTGTTGGAATTTCGGGCCACCAGAGATAACGGCGCCTCGCCTTGTGTTGGTCATCGGCACGTGTGAAGATTTCGTCTAGTTCACTTCTTTCGGCAGGGCGGCTCAAAGGTTGCGGCGTTCTGTTGTAAGAGTGAGGTCGCGGGTTCGATTCCGGACTACTCATCGTCAGAGTTACATTTCGACCTTTAGATAAGCGTAGTAAAGTTGATCCCCGTCATTCACACGCACGGCATGCGGCAACTTTGAATGGCCACGTGCTTGCTTTCTGAGTCATTGTAGTTCATCCTCCACTGTCAACTTTCACATTTCTTGCGTACGTTAGTCACGCTCTTTCGAAAACTATTTCTACTGTTGTCTTCAGCATCTAATCTAGTTGGAATAAACCAGACGGAGTCACATCCTTGTAGAACTGCAGAAATGGATTGCTCGACTTCGGCTCGACCGCTTACAGTCGTGGTGGAAGAATATAAGTGCAATTCTAAAGGAGGTTTTTGACCATTTGTACAATGACAAACATTTAAATTTGAAGTGGGGTATATTTCTTCCCCCCTCCCCCCCCCCCCCCCCCCACGCTCCCACCCTTTATTTTCATTTTCAGCGGGGCCTCTCTTTTCAAAGGTTACTCACAATGAATGTTTGCAATGGCAGTGGCTGTGATAAGAATCACTGCGCCTCCTTCCGGTCTTTTCGTTTTGCTCCCTAAGCAACAGCCTGATATCGGGACATCTGGTGTGGCCTTTGGCAAGACAGACGCCTGTTCATGAAGTGTGTGGGCGTCTTTCTGTTGACAACGTGACAATGTGTACTCGAGTATGCGGTCGACTGTAATGATTGTTATCGTGAGTCTAAGAGGTATTCGGTCATAGTCCCAAAATCTAACATGGCGCAATGTGAGGCAATGCATCCCACTTTTGGCTTGTAGAGCTGCAATAGCTGTCATTTTCCGGCTTATCACATGTGATTGGGGCTCGCAAGGATCCGTGAAAACAAGAGTAATTACCACGGTCGTGCAGAAGTCACTACAGCTCCACATCAGTGGTGTAGCCAGCAGGGTGGTTCTACCCACTCCCCGAAATTCTTACATTTTGTGTGTGTACACATACGCGCACACCTACAAACTCACTCACAAACATACTCAAAGAAGGGCCACCGGCCCCGAAAAATTCTGGCTACGCCGATACTCCGCACTGAACTGATTCACAATTAACGATTGATTCTGTGATGCTACATATGCAAGAGAGGCGTCAGTGACTGCTACTGTCATAAATTATCTCAATTCCAGAACCTGAAGACGATCCAGACCAAAGATTGTGTGCAGGCGCGGCGTTGCTATGCAACCGCTACAATGACCCCTTGAGGAAGGGACCGAACAGGCCCCGAAACGTCGGGTTTACTTAACCCAATGTCAAGCCCGCCGATGCTTGAAAGTTTTCGCGAGAAGACACTATACAGGAGTCATGTCGGGCAAGGAATCGCGTTAGCAGATGTAATATATCGTGGTAAAAGAGTAAAATAACAACCAGGCGTCACACAATGCGAATTGCGTAACTAGTGGGTGGATTTAAAGCTTCCCACCCATTGCAAATAGGCTCATCCATAATTATTCATCGTCATCAACCACATCATCGAACAAAGTTCATATTGCCACGATTAATAGCCGGCAGGAAGACAGAGGAGAACGAAGAAGACGACGTTGGGGCGTCTGCTTTTGTGCTCCTGTGTTTGAATACAGCCTTGTCTATTATCGTCGCAACGAAGTTCCTGTGTCTTGTTCTTTCCACTTTGCGACGCTGGGTTTTTTTCCACGTTGCGACAATATAACATATTGCAGATGTGTATAGCGGGTACCTCGCTTCCGCAGAATGACGAATAATGGCCAGTGGGTGCTTCTCTACTTCGCAAGATTTATGACGATTTTTGGCGTACTGGGTACCTTTCAAGTGTAACTTCTGATATACTGTAGTTTTGGACGTGCTTGAAAAACAAGGGCACAGTGAGGCACACACAAACCACAAACGAAAGCGCTTTCGTTTGTGGTTTGTGTGGACCTCACTGCGCCCTTTCCAAGTGCGACCAAAAGACAGTATGCTATTCCAACTAGCCCAACAAACAGCACTCCTGAAGTACTTGTCGTAGTCACCCAAGAGAGTTTACAATGGGCTCGTTTAGCTATCGCTTACATGGTATTTTAACGCTATAGTATAATAGTTTTTTTCGCAGCAATTCCGGTGTCGGCATCTTTGATTCTGAGCAAAATATCGGCGTTATCTGTGAGCGAAAATTCGAGATAGATGCGAATAAAGAAATAGTAAAATCTCCCATTCGATTGGGAATCAAACCTAGGCCTTCTGCGTGGCCAGCTGGTGTTCTGCCACAGAGCCACGCCATTGCTTCGAACTGCTTCCGAAAAAACTCGATACGAATCTTATGTAATGCGAGGAGTTACCTTAACGCATGTAATTTTCCCTGGCAGAAGCGTAGAATCGCGCCAGGCGTCAAGACATGTGAATTGCACAACGAGTGAGCGGTTCAAATCCCCCCCCCCCCCCCAATTACAAAGCGCTCGTACATGCCTAATCATCGTCAGTAGCGAAATCCCAAACAAAGTGAGCAGCTGCGTAGGTTCGCGTTGCATTACGGGTGCCGTAGTGGGTACTTCACCAATTCTCAAAAGGACATTTCGCAACTCTATTCGCAGTAGGCATTATAGGATACTTTTAAACGACCCGATGTAACTCGGAGCGACGGTCCTTTCTTTGCGACATGGTTGAGGCGCCCACCGAGGAGTGATGCCAGGCTTACCGATTGAGAAAATCCAATTACGCCACCACGTTCAACTCTTGAAGCGAAGCTCAAGCTTCTTCCAATTTTTTTCCTGTCGTTGCGACTACTTAATGAATAAAAAAAATACTTATGTGTGTTACATATGGGGAGTCATTAGGAAAAAGTTCTGTTACTTGAGCGCGTAGGCCACCTGCTTGCACACCTCTTAATTGTGCCTTAGCGGTGAAATACAAGAGTCGGTCATAAATAGCCTGAAGTAGGCCTAAGTTATGACGATTTGCGTTTCTTAACTATGTCTGATCCTGACCTATGCCATAGCGTTTGACTCTGGAATAAGGCCACCGTAAACACTTTAGGGGTCGTGGGTGTAAAGAGCCCTAAATGAGCGGCGGCAGCCGAGCAGCGCAACAATTTTCACCTCTGGTGTTCTTGAACTTGCATTTAAACCGCAAGTTGGAGAACGCATTGTTATGCACACCGTTATGCAACCATAATGGTGGCTTAAAATATGTCAATATAGACGCTATTGGCTGCTGCCTGTGCCGTTGCGTCAGTTGTTAAATTAGTCCTTAGATTTTCGTATATTTTAAGAGTAAATGTGTGCTTATATTTACATGCATTTATATATGTTCTTTTTGTTTTCTTTGCTCTTAGCTGACCTGTATACATACCTTGTTGCATATTGGACCGGCCACTGGCATGTTTAGGCTATCGGTCCAAATAATCCCTGTGCATGCAATTATCTGTTCATGAAAATAAAATTCGATCGATCGTTTGATTGATTGATTTATTGATTTATTTAGCAAGGCGTAGTTCATGCAATGTCTGATAGAGTGATGCTAGCGGACCTTTGTAAGTGACTTGCTCATCATGTGAACGTGTTGTGGGACTTATGTCCAGCTTAATAAGCTGTACTGTGGAATGGAGTGACGCGACATGACCGAGACACTTGCGACTGATTTATTTTGAGGTCGCAAGTACCTCATCCAAAAGCATTGAAGCTCTGTGCTCTGTAACATACAAAAAGGGATGTTCATTTTGCGTCGGCTCCGCAGACGTGACACTAGCAGACTTCTGTGGCCATATTCTTGGTTGTCGCAGCTAGGCCATTCCTTTCATTCATGGAATCCCATATCGGGCCACAAGTTAGCGATTCCGGATCCCCGCGTTTCCTTTTGAAATCGCTCCTTGAGCCTCTTCACCTGTTCTGGAGAAAAGTAGTTCTTCCAGTCTCCGACCGCGCCTTTCCGGACGTAGTATATCTTGTCCGCGGATGCAGTAGGCGTGTCTTCACGACCTCCAGCGTTGTGGACGACTTCGTGAAACTTGCGCAGGCCCGCGTACTCCTCTCCCTGAAACGCAAAATCGGTGGCGTAGAAGTCGTGTATCATGTCGTTGGTGTACTTCTTCATCTCCTCGACACTGCTGTACTTGAGCACGTCTTTGAGAATCTTGCCTTCATTGGCCAGGAGGCGTTGCTCGTACTCAGGTTCCTAGGAAACCTTGCGACCTTGAGTATAGCCGCCTCGGGGTCTTTCTTCATGTCTTCGTAAACAACGAGGAGGACGTTTGGATCAGCACTACGTTCGTACCAGTCTCTGTAAAACTTGAAGTAATCTCCACTCTCTATGTAATTGTTCATGAAGTTCTCGAACGAGTCTTCGAAGTCACCTTCGTACTCGTAGGCGGATATCATGAACCAGAAGTGGTGCATTGACACCAGGACGTCGAAGGGGTTCCTTATGACGACGATGTACTTAGCCTCGGGGGAGTAGCGCATCTGGTGCAACGGTAGGTGGGTCTTGACGGCACCGGGTCTCTTGACCCATTGCATGCAGTCGGCACCGCAGATCTCGATGAACGGCGAAGCCCTGTAGAATTCTGCGGCGTTAGCTGGAGGAATGCCATCGTTTTGGATGAGGTACACGATGTGCTGCATCCATGTAGTACCGCATTTGACGTAGGTTACGATGAAGAGGTCACCCTTGCGGTGGACGTAGTCCATGGCAGACTCGATGTACTCACGATGGAAGTAACCCGCAAAGGGAGTACCTCTGACCATCATGAGGTTCGGCTTTTTTCTGGTGTTTGCGTTCACTCCTAGAGAAGAGAAAAGGAAAAAAGGTTTTTCTTCTGCATGTTCATGCTTTCTTAACGAGGAACACAAATTGAATTTGCATAATTTCGCCTTGCCTACCTAAATGTTTTGTACACCATTCCAATAATTCCTAAAGTTTATGTAAAATATATATTTTCTATATATATGGCGTAAATTTACCCCACATTTATGCAAGAATCTTACGGAGACATAGAGTTATTGGAATGTCGTAGGAAACGTTTTAATGGAAGTTGGATTCTCGGCACGCAAGAATTAATCTCCAGCTATTAGCTGAAAGACGATTTTTATAGTTTACGCGCCAATACAATCAGCTGATTTTGAAGCACGCTGCAGTGACGGGCTCTGGAATATTTTTTCCACCCGAGGTTCCTTAAGATGTACATATGGCTACATGACGCCGCCATGGCCCATGGGCTCCTGGCTGATGCCTAGGCGTGGTATCCACACCACTGAGGCCGCCAAATTCTTTAATTAAAATTTCGTCCCCTTCCTCCTCCTGTCTTTCGCCCCTCAGCAAAATTCGGCCGCCTCGGGCTACTGGACCTGAAGCCGGACTCTTAGCAGCAGGATATGACTCTCACTTTTCTTCTACGATGGGTGTTATAGTTACTGAACTATGGAAAAACAAGTTAACAACTGATGTTCTTTGTCTCACGGCCACTGGCTTTCGTGTACGCACGAAACTTTTGTCAGAACAGAAATAACACTCTTTTGTCTTCATATCTACAGGTGCAGTGACACCGGGCTTCGCTTGAAATATTCTTCCTTGAAAGATCATCGCGAGTGCTTGTCCTTGGGCCCCCCTTGGTTCCGTAACCAATGCGATCTTATACCGCCACTTTTTGTATGCCAGCGCCAGTCTTACGCTGCAACGGCAACTGCGCACGTCAGCTGACAAGTAAACTTGAGTGCCGCGAATTCACTTTCAACATTTCAGAACTGACGTATTGGTTCGAAAGCTAAACCGCAAACGCAGAACTTGTGACATTAAATGGAGTTTACGTAAGCAAGCAATTATGAAGGAGTGTTATGCGGTGTTTATGCGTCGTGGAATATATCTCTCTCTTTTTTACAAGCCGTTCTACGCGAAGAAATTACTGTCAGTTTTTGTAGCCCTACGCAAACAGATAGCACCGGCAAGAAGCTAATCGACAAGACAAGAACAACACATGACAAGGACCGAGTGACAACCGACAAATACAGGGGCCTGTTTTTGTCGGCCTTCACTCGCTCTTTGCCTTATGTTGTGTTCTAGATGCTGAAATGAGTTACCAAGGCTAAAATATTAATGTACAGCAGCCATTCTTTCCTTCTGCATTCTTCCTAGCTGTAGTGCCACATACATCGACATATATGCACTAACTATAGCCAACCTTCACGCTTGTATAACAACGCTGCTTGGTGCACCTCTTCAATTGACTTACGATGGTAGGGAATTCGAACCTCCACCTGAACGATTTTATGGCTTTTTGGCACTTCCGTTATATACGAAAAGAACACTCAAGTTGCTTCAACGTGGCGTACACTAGAACTTACCACCCTTTTCGTGATTCTCGTGCATAGCGTCGGGGACGTGCCTCGGCTGAGATGACATCGGTGGAACGTGACAAGTTTTCGTCTGGAGCAAGAATATCTACAATTGTGTGGCTCCTACCTTGTGGTATTAGACGCTCACTCGGTGACATCTAATCAGCCTATGTCAACAACGCGCTCTTCTCTGCGACTGTCAGTGTAGGCGCAAAGAACGATCCCGTTGGAAAGGTGTGCCAACAGAGATAACGGGACCTTTTCTTGGGTCGATTGTAAACGCGTACGACGATTGGCGAGTTGACTTTGCCTGCGACTTGGGCGTTCTGATAATTTCTTACAACTGAGCGAGTTGCTTTGGGATTCTTAAACTGGCGTGGCGCAACAAGGAAGAGGAAGGGACAGCCGAGCCGGCCAAAAGGAGGAACAGATCACTGTGATTCTTCTTTTTGGCCGGCTTGGCTGTCTCTTTCTTGTTGCGCTGGGTCTTCTGTTGGCCATGTCGTGGGTTCGATCCCTGGCATTGACATTTTGTTTCACGGTAATTGAAACTGAGGGGATAAAGTTTGTGTTCTTTAGATTCACGTTAACTACCTTTAGCTTTACTCTGATAACAACAAACTGGAACAAAATATGCAATGTCCTAAAGACATTACAAACCGGTAAAGATCACCATTTTGTTCTTGAACGAAATCCTTTATTCCTATTTTTCTATTACCACCTAGACATCCATATAAAACTAAGCGTAGTCTAAAAATAAAGCTGGCGTCACCAAGAGCACTGTGTTATATATAGTATGCTTTATGTTCTTCGTATCTTTGTGATAATCTACTATAGAATGCACTATAACACTTCCCATAGGAAATTGCAGAGATGTTACCGGTAATCGACAAAGGTTCCCCACGCTCAGATGCATACAGTGATTTCCATGAAGGTAGCAGACCAAAGAGCACAAATCAGATGTAAGGAAGACTCGAGAAGTTCTGCACGTGCAGCAAACAAGAAGTGAGACTTTAATAAAAAGTACTCTCGAAGGCAGAATTACGCCAAGTTCCTGAATGTGCCTACTAGCACAGAGTACAGTCAGTTAAAAATAAAGGTTTCGCAGTTTGATTGGTTGTCGCACCACCTACCATGATGTAGAACAATTGATGCATAAAGAATACGTTTTTTTATTGTAGACCTTATTGTGCAAGTGAGCAATCATTTACATCGTAACCGAAAGCTTTTGCCAATGAGTAAGAAGGTCTGGATACCGTGTAACTTTGTCCTCGTAAATGGAGTCCTGCAGTTTGTCTCATTCGAGGAAGTTCATATCTGGCCAGAGTTTGGCGATGTCGCTGCCTTCGGTTTCTCTCTTGAACTTTTCGTTCAGTCGTTTGAGCTGTTCTTGAGTGAAGTGGTTCTTCCAGTCTCCGACAATTCCCTTGCGCACGTAGTTGACCTTGTTCGCCGCTTCCACTCCGGCTGAATGAATTCCGTGATGGAACTGCCTGAATCCTTCGTACTCCGGACCCTGGAAGTCGAAGCTGCCGCGAAAGAACTCTTGGATGATGTCGTTGGTGTACTTCTTCATTTCATCCACGCTGCTGTATTTGACGACGTCACGTAGTCTCTTGCGGTCGTCCTTGAGGAGGTTGGCTTCGTACTCTTCGCCCATGAAGCGAGCGATTCGGAGAATGAGTTCCTCGGGGTTGCGCTTGAGGTCCTCGTACACGACGAAAAGCACGTTGGGATCGCGGCTTCGCTCGTACCAGTCCTTGTAGAAAGTGAAGAAGTTGCCGCAGTCGATCTCGTCGTTCATGAAATGCTCGAAGGCGTCGTCGAAGGTGCCGTTGTAATGGTACCCGACGAACGAGAGCCAATGGTATTGCAGAGACACGATGACGTCGCGTGGGTTGCGGGCGACCACGAGGTACTTGGCCTCGGGGCTGAACTCTAGCAACTGCACCGGCAGGTGCGTCTTCAGGGCTCCGGGCTTCTTCATCCACTGTACGCACTCGGCCCCGAAGGCCTCGATGTACGGACTAGCCCTGTAGAATTCTTCCGCGTTCGAAGGCGGCACGCCTCCCGTCTGGATTAAGTATACCACATGCTGGGTCCACGTCGTGCCGCACTTGACGTACGTGACGATGTACAAGTCGTCCTTCGTTGGTTTGTACTTACAGGCTGATTCGATGCACTCTCGTGGGAAGAAGCCAGGCAGAGGCACACCCTTGTAGTATTGAAGACACGGCTTGTTCGACTTCGGCACATCGCTTGCAGCTGCGATGAAGGAATAAAATTGCAATTAACGCTTGGATCTCTTTCCAAGGAGGCCTTTGAGCCCGAGAACGAAGTTTTGGAGGACAACTCCCGCTGTGTTTCATTCTTAACACATGCAAAAAGTCCCGGCTGTGAAATCTTTCATGTGGCATTTACAACATTAAAAAAATGTACGTCCGACACAGTATGCAACAATATGCTCGATTTCGTTCTTGTCATTCAGAAGTCTTGCCTTGCCAGGCACGAACATAAGCGCCGACATATGTCTTTTAGCACTCTGTCGTTTCTGTATACCGTTCAGTACTGCAAATGTCAGAAACTGTAAACGTAAGCTTATGCCAACTCTTTCAGCGATCAAACTGAAGCTGTTTTACGCTTCAGCTTAAAGGCTGTTAGGGACCGTTTTATAAGAAATAATAAACTTGTTAAAAGCCACGTATTTTCTTCTCATTAGAGGTAGTGATTATAATCGATCTCTTTTACTCTGAAGTGTGCATAATGATATCTTAGTACATTTATGTAGATTTAAAAGAGTCCCTTGCTGGAAAACAGATGTTCGTATGCGACTTCACACGCAAAATGAAAGACTTGCTTTATCTGAGTTCGGCTCCAATGAATTTTTTTTATTTAATGATATGGGTGACATAGCTATTTGGAGTTCTGTTTTACAAAGCGGAAAGTTCAGTTTTAACAATCAATAAGCTCTGCAATTTGTTTTCAAAAAACTGCAAAACTTCACATTCTGCTCACAATTGAAGGCACAGTCGCTAAGTGAGTTTTAGTATGGGTATGCTTTATTAGGCCTTCTTACTAGTACGAAAATTGCCACTCGCTCAAGATTTGGCTTAACCGCTCTTGTTAATCAGAATGGAGGCGAAGAAAAAAAAACTGCGAGAACTGCAGATCATTTTCAACAGGAAAGCAAAGCATGCAAATACTCACGGGGAGAATTCTCCTCTTTGTTCATGGTCGCGCAAGTCTTGAAGCAGAAATGCAAAGAAAGCTTGCCGTTAAAGGCTTCGTTACATTCGCGGACCTCTCGATTTAATCAAGTCGAACGCCACGCAGGGGGGGTGTCTAGTCTCCGGAGTCACTAACAACGAATGTTTGCACTTATAAAGGTGGTGGCCAAAGTAAGTGCTTCTCCTTCCTATCTCATTGTTTTGCTCGCTAAACAATGGACCATATGCGGTATCTGGCGCGGTCGATGTCGCGACAGACGCCTGCTGATGAGGCGCCTGTCCGTAGACAAGGCGATGATATGCACACCAGCTTGAGCCCACCTTTGACTGTATTTGTTATTGTCGTGACTCTGTTGTGGTATAGGAAGATAAAATTCTCCAGTAGAGGTTCAATACTTATTACTCTCTTGTTTATCAGGTGTTATTTGGGCTCTCATGGATTCGTGGAAACAGGAAGGGTCACTACGGTCATGCTGGAGTGGCCACTATACACCACATTGTACCAATTCACAACTAACCAATGATTACGTTGCGTCAGAGTCAATGAATGAAGTTCGTTTAGCATCGAAGCATTATGGCTCTTATGAGTGTACCGTGTATAACTTGAGCTGCCGTTCGAAATTGCGTTGTGGGATACTTACAAAGATACTTGCACGTTCCTCATTAAGTGTACGTTAATCCATCGTAAATTTGTTTAATCCCTCGAGGAATGTATTGTTCATAAAAAATTACGACAGATCCCACTCATTGTGGGAGTCGATGTTATGCGAAGCAGTAAGCAAGTAGCAGCCTATGTCGCAATTGTGTGTGTGTGTGTGTTTTTTTTTGTGCTAGGCGTTGCGACGCGGATGGACGTCTCCCTGCACTTTTAATAGCTAACGCATATACTAGGCTTACCCAACACATCGACTACGCAGATGTGCAAAGGGTAGCTCGCAGTCCGACGTAATGATGACACTCACGTTAGAACATAGGGGTCAGTTTTATAGAAACAATAGTCCACGCTACGGTGCGATAATGTGCATATTGTGGGGAGCGGTTTTCGCCGTATTGCTCTGGGGCCGAGCAGCGGTTGACTATAGCTTGCTGAGTCATAGGAGCACACATGTAATGCTTATTACATCGTTACGGAAGTGGATAGCCAACACTGCAACCAGGATTGACGTTGCCGCGACAAAACGCCTGTGCAGGGGTTTTCCCAGAAGCACTTTGCAGTTTCAAGCAGTGGCGTTGCTCTGTAGTAGAACACTCAACTGTTGCGCAGACTGTCTGGGTTCGATTTCAGCTCAAGCTGGAGTCGTTATCATTTGCGCACATCTGATTTTTCGCTCACTGACAACGCTCCCGACGCTGGCGTGACATTTTAGCGACAAGGCATCCTTAACATTCACGCGTTAAGATTTCCATAGCCGGATCTCCCTGTTCTCAGGCTGATATAGACTGTGATTTGCGTGTGGCTCTTACCCGTATTCCAAGCGCCATGGAAAGCGGGTAAGCGCCACACGTGACTGAGAGAAAGGTTTTTGTGACGTACGCGACAGCCATGTCACGCTATTCGTGTCGTGACCTGTCAGTCGTGATCCTCAACCATTTATTGCCTGCTGTGCCAATTTCGGTATGCGTCAAGTTAAGGAGACGGCCACGAGAGCGTCCAGATGTAGGCGGTTAGAAAGATAGAAACGGTCAAAGTGCCTTTTGTCAGCAAAGAAATGCTACGCATTTAAAATTACGCCGGGTTGAATTTCGGCTGACTACAGGGTGATCGGGCAGAAATTGAGGTACTTCGATGATTGTAAGAGGTAGACTGCTTAAAAAGTGGGTACACTTTTCAGAATGAAGAATTTTGCAGCCTAAATAAAAGCCCTGATTGTCAATAACGAGAAATTTAAGTAGTTGCGCGACAAAGCATTCTCTCTCGCTGCTGTGATTGTTTGATCAATACAAGTATCATCTAAAATTATGTGCGCAAACCAACACAAATGAGGAGTTCAAAGGTATATAATGATCGCCTGCTATTACGTGGTAAAATTATCAGACGACTGAAGCCTTCACAAAAATTTCAGAGAACTATATGCGCTCCTAAGGGTTGCTTTCCTAACGAACTGATGCATGATTGTAAGCGGAAGCCTGCAAGATAGACAAAAAAATACGGAAGATCGGGCATAGCAGTAATTCCAGAGTATTGTCTGAGTACTTTTCCTGTATATGGGTGCCTCGTTTATATTATTTTTTTCGCTTACCTTGCTGGCTACACCACTCCTGGGTTACATTGTTGGCTTCCACTTGGCATAGCGAAATCAAATGGCGTTGGGGTGGGGCTGCTTAGTAATAAAAAGAAAACACGCCTTGAGCCGCATTTACAAACCACGTCTTTTTCTTTTTATTCCCTGGCCGCGTACAATAATGGTACGTCCAGCACGTGAATCGAATGAAATCAGCACTTATTAATAATTCTAGCCTAAGGAATTTCTAATCACAGAAAACGGTCTTGCTGTCCGTTTAGTCGGTGCGCAAAGTTAGCCGAGTTATTGTCATTTAGTGGTCGGCACTACCACCAACGCCTAACCCTCCTTTGACACCATCTGAAGTACCGCTCACTCCTAAACCACCGCCCTTCGCCCCAAGCCCTCCACTGGTACCAGCGCCGAGACCACCACCTATCCCACCACCTTCTTTGACGCCAAGACCACCAGATGCGGCTCCTCCTAAGCCACTGGCCCCGCCACCTACACCGGCACCCAAGGAACCGCCTTTGAGGCCTAGTCCGGAGCCACCGCCACCACCACCAGCACTCAAGCCACCGCTCAAGCCACCATGGCCGCCACCTAAGCTACCACCTAAAGACCCTCCTTTCAAACCACCAGCAAGAGATGCGCCGTCCTTTAGCCCAAGGCCCGAGCCACCTTTCAGTCCTAGTCCTGTGCCTCCACCTTTACCTAAACCACTAAGGCCACCGGAGAGTCCACCACCTCCAATACCAGTCCCACCACCCAAGGAGCCCCCCATTTATTCCACCAGCGAGCGATGACCCGCCTTTGAGCCCGAGTCCTGAGCCTCCTTTTAGCCCTATACCAGAGCCGCCACCCATACCAAGACCTCCACCATTTGCGCTTAGACCGCCACCTTTAAGTCCGAGGCCGCCTGCGCCTCCACTCAGTCCCATGCTGCTTCCACTGAGCCCACTGCCTAGTCCCCCCACCTGAACCACCCTTGAGGCCCATTCCCAAGCCTCCAGAGTTTCCATTACCACCTATTCCCAGTGAACCGCCCCTGAGTCCACTGCCAAGCGATCCTCCAGAACCACTTTTCATTCCAAGTCCGAGACCACCAGAACCCCCCACCTCCGCCCATACGCAGCGAGCCACCTTTCAAGCCGAGTCCTCCTCCACCAGAGCCTCCAGCGCCAAGTGAGCCGCCATGTCCGAGGCCGCCTGTGCCTCCACCCAATCCCATGCTGCCGCCACTGAGCCCACCACCTAGTCCCCCCACCTGAACCACCCTTGAGGCCCATTCCCAAGCCACCAGAGTTTCCACTACCACCTATTCCCAGCGAACCGCCCCTGAGTCCACTGCCAAGCGATCCTCCAGAACCACCTCTCATTCCAAGTCCGATGCCACCAGAGCCACCTCCTCCACCCATACGCAGCGAGCCACCTTTCAAGCCAAGTCCTCCTCCACCAGAGCCAAGTCCAGCGCCACCACCAAGTGAGCCTCCCCCAAGGCCGCCGCCGAGAGCCCCTCGACCCCCCGCCTCCTCTCATTCCAACACCGAGACCGCCAGATCCGAGCCCACTACTGGCCCCCCATTGCACCACCAGACCCACCTCTTAAACCCATTCCAAGGCCTCCTCCACTTCCCACGCCACCACCACTCAGCCCTAAAGATCCACCGCGAGATCCCCCCGGACAGACTTCCTCCCGCACTTCTGCTAACTCCCATTCCGCCCATTCCACCTCCAAGGGACGCACCGCTCATGCCAAGAGAGCCGCCGGAGCCATGCCCACCGTTTCCGAGACCTATCGACCCCCCCTCTCATTCCACCACCGCCAATTGATCCTCTTGTTCCGCCCATATTCATACCAAGAGAGCCACCTCTTAGCCCACCAAGGGACATACCACCTCCTCCTCCTGTTCCTCCCAGACCGATGCGTCTGTATCCAACACCGCTACCTAGGTTGCCCAAAGAGCCACCCATGCCATTTCCAAGACCAAGTGAACCACCACCGGCACTTCGGAGTCCTCCGAGCCCACTCATACCACTCAAACGCATTCCATTACGGATGCCATAGCCTCCAACATTCGGCATGGCCAACCTTGCACCGCTAAGGCCACCTCCATAGCCATTTCTGAGAGCCATAGTTCCTAGCTGACCACTACCCAACCTGTATCCGCCTTGGTACACGGGAGCTAAGCCTAAACTACCTCCGTAGCCACCTCCTCTAGCGCCACCGGTGTAGAGAACTGGTGAACCCATAAATCTAGAGCCCATTGTGGAGAAGGCAGGCATTCTCTGCTGCATTAGTCCATAGCCTAGGCCTTGTTGCAAGCCATAGCCTATTCCGCTGCCAGCACCTGTGCCTAATACACCCAATCGACTCCCTCCCATACCAAGTCTTGTGCCTCCCAGTCCGAGCTGAGTTCCGTACATGCCCATAGCTGGTGCCCCTTGCAATGCTAGACCACTCGTCGACAGTGCCGGTTGAAGGCCGTACGCAAGACGGCCGCCACTTAAACCACCAGTCCCTAATTGCGTTCCTATCATGCCGTAACCCGGTCGCAAGCCGCCACCACCGTACACAATGCGTCCTAGACGAACGTTTCCGCCGCTGCCAGACGTCGGTGTCAGGTAGCGCCTGCTGCCATGGCCGATGGACGTTACACCGCCACCACCGCCTCCTTCTGCGATGCCACTGTCCATTTCGTAGGTGACAGCCGTTTCTGGGACCCCTGTCTCTCCGGCGTCTGATTCGTAGGTGACCACGATTGGTGCTTCTTGAAATGAAAACTCCTCGTGTCCGGTGTGACCGACTGCGTCGTCGTGTCCGATGGTGCCGTGGTGCTCCTCGATTCCACCTCCTTCCTCTTCATCCGCTCTTTTGAAGCGGCCGTGGGCTGGGGCCGAGCGTAACTTCGGAGAAATTTCATTTTCTTGACTGCTGTCGTCCGAGAGCACAACCACGCCAAAGCGTGCATTAACGTCCACATCCACTTCTTCGAATGCGATATTGATTTTCCTTTGAAAGCTCAGTGCAGAAAACACTAGGACTAGAAGTGCTTTCAGTGCGAAGCTCTTGCTGTAGTGACATGCTACCATGTCGAAGCAGAAACGAATGCCAAATCAGGAATGAGACTCTGGAAGAGCTTGCGAAGTTGAACGGACAGCGTTTTTCCTCGATTTTCGGTCGTGATGAGGTTCTCGCGTTTTCGGCGACACACTTCGTGACTGCTCAAAGCTTCAGAGGGGCATGCTTAAGTGCAAAAATCCACCTGCCAAAAAGTAAAGACGAGTTCTCCTTCACGTGGACTTTCTAGACGCTTAAAACAAAAAAAAAAAGAGAATTGCGATGTTTTTGCAAATGTCAAATAGAAATAGCAGGCTACTGTCGTTACTCTGTAGAAAGCGCTGTTTTTATTCCATATTAAGAAGGCAGAAACAGGATGAACACATTAAAATATGATATTTAGTGGAACCCACGGAGGAAAAGCTGAAATTTGGTGACATGATTATATAGCACGTGCCCGCACACCTTTCATCGCATAGCCGCCTGCGCCAACTGATGACCACCGTCTGCTGCTTTCCTAAGTTCCTTATTTCTAAGCGTGTACCTTAAGTTACAAACAAAAATACAGATATATTCGTTTCTCTGAGGCCATTACAAAGTTCGTAGACAAGCAACATTTGTCTGCATATAATATTCTTAAACAATGAGTGCCTATTAACGTAACTTGTTTTAGGTCTTTTTTTAGGAAGCAGACAGCCGTTGCCATAAAATATTTTAGGGACGGATGTCGAAATGTGCTCCTCATTTGACTTCAAGCTGATAGTTCTGGGACTTGTCACGGTGATGTATGCAGAGCTGCCTTTGTTTCTGATGACCATATAAATAAGCAGAGAAGAGCAGAATCCGGGATGCTCTTAAGCCGTTAGACACGAAAGTTCAAGCTGTGGATCTTAAAGAGGCCATATTTTAAGGGCAGAAATGCCCCCCATACCGCCTATGGAGTGCACGGTAGAGTATTCCTGCTGGCTAATATTAATACAGAGTCCCCACGCTACAGGCCTGCCTTTCATTCGGTTGTGAATTCGCCACGTAAAACCTCGTAAGTTAATTTCAATTTTATATCCTTTACAATTTCAGTTGTAAGTTTTTTAACTGAAATTAGCAGTACATATCCACGTAGCGCGTCATACAGCAACGCTATCCGCTTTCGATGCATTATTGGGCGTACTTTACAGAATTCTGCCACGCGCGATTCTTTTACTGTATTCGGTTTTCGCCCACCAAGATTATCAGCAGTACTCGGCGCAGACCGCACCTCATTGTTGCAGAAGCTTCTCGCTTGTAGTAGATCGTTCTGTTAAGATTGCACGCAAGACGCTAACACTCAAGATTATTCCAGAGCGTGCGCGACGACTAGTGATAAGGCTAGAATGTTCGACGCGTGAGTTATAAAAGCCGGCGCGTTCCAACGATGTTTAGTTGATCGACGGCCGACGCTCTGTTCGCCGCTATCAGTGCCAGCGTGCATTGCTGTAATCTCACTTTCTGTTTACCGGCCACAAGTTCGGCCTAATAAACAGTTTCATTTTGGACACGTCGCCTGCAGCCTTCGTCGACGTCACAACCACGTGACACTATCATTGCTTTTCACGGCTGAGCTATTGTGCCATATATTTCATGGTGCGATTTATCCCAATTTTGCAGCTTTCAAGAACGTAAAAATATAGTGTACGGAAGTAGGAGACCGCCTCCTATTGTCGTATTTAGCATATGCCGGGTGTTCCAAGAAATATGTCAAAAATTTTCAAAAAACCGGGAAAATATGATGTGTACTCGCATTCTTCACAATTGCTTTTTCTGTAGCGACAGGCATCTCGAGATAGTAAAAGATATCATTTGGGACAGTAATTAAAATAATTAATTTACTTTTTAATTA